>JAODAL010003678.1:0-169176 GCA_025379985.1 Phyllomedusa bahiana
GGGAAGGGGTACCATTGTCTTAAGAACCACTTAACTTTAGCATGCAACAAGAGTAAGAAAGAAGTACAACTGTAATGCAAAACTTCACATGAATAACTTTATCTTGCAGTATAAAAAAACAGTATTTATCTTCATTTTAGAAACAAGATGTTTTTTTTTTCTATATTATTCACCTAACCGTCTAAGGTTATGCTCATTGTGTATCAGCGGTCAAAATCAATACCCTTGAATTTCCACCACAGATTTTGAGTTTACACGTTGCATCCATTGCCGCAGATGTGGTCTTGGATTTGTTCCACTGCATAAACATTAATAAATCAACACAGTTTCAATCCCTTATTTTTTTTTACATGTAAACTTTTAAAGGGGCCCAGGGGTTTGTTACGCCCCACTTAACTACACGAGCCTACTCATATTACTGGATTTAGATGTACAGGTCTCTTCCTATGCCCCAGAGTAGCCAGTCTCACTTTTTGCTGCAACCCACACTAGCCATAAAGAGGTTTCACCTCTGAGATCCACACATATCTCACAAATGGGCCTGTGAAAGTCTCCATCCAACGCACAGAGGTGGTCAGAACTATCCCATTGATTTTAATAGGAGTTTCAAGTACAGCCGAGCAATGCATTTGGCTGTAATCTGAACAGCACTCTCTTTCACTGTCACCACTTACTATGAAGGACAAACAACGAGGTTCAGTCAAACCCAGGACACCATTTCCATCATTAAGACAGAGGACTGCCTAAACTGGACACAATGAAGACATCTCCCCCCTACTCCATGTAAACAAAAAAAGGACTGGTGTCTGACCCAAGCCATGTGGAAGTCACCTTTATATAAACCCCAAAATCACATTTTTCCATGGAGCAATGCTGCAGGAGCAGGAGTTATGGCACCCAGCTAAGGTAGAACGTCTCACAAAGTATGGGCTTACCACAACATACCTTACCAACCATACTATTAGGCTATGAGGCTCCATTGCCAATTTTCAGGGGCGTTTTTTCAGTTTTTTTGTTTCTAAAACCATGTAAAAAAGTTGAAAAAACGTCCCTAAACGTAATAGAAAAAAAAACTGTAGTCTCCCGGAAGTTTTTTTTCTGCTTTTTTTTTGCAGAAAGAACCTAACGACCTTGGGCATCTTTTATACCAGAACACCCTGTTCGAAAAATCAAAAAAGGCGAAATTTTTTATTGAGTCTATCCGTGAAAAATTTTTTCTGCAGTTTTTGGAGCGGTTTTTGGCATGGTTTGTGGACGGTTCTGATGAAAAACTGCCCAGGTCTTTAACAAGGTATATAGATTTTATATACAGATTTTACATACATTAAAAACTGCCCAAAAACAGACCAAAAACGCGCACCAAAACGCAGAACGCACCACAAACAATCGTTTTTTGAGCTGTTTTTGTCATGAACTGGACAAAAAACTAAAGTGAGTCTTCAGTGAGTTTTTTGTCCAATGCAGTGTAGACCTAACCTTTAAGAAATAATGAAGGTGGGAGAGAGGAGGTAGTCTATGGCTATAGCTAAAACTGAGTTTTCCATTTTGTCTGGCAAGTACTTTGCTCTTTAATTCACTGCAAAAGCAAGAAACAATAACAATAAACTGTATCTGAGATAAATAATCCTAGAATTCTCTTAGGACGCCAGTTATTGCTGCACACAGTCCTGCTCATTGTGCACATCTAACAGGATCTTCTTTCTATCAATGCGGCCATAAACCAGGCACAAATTATTATTAAATAAAAATTACTCAGTGGTTCCTGGCTCTTTGAAACGTGCAACTTATTACAAGAACCAAGTGGTACAAACGAGAGTTATCTTTGTGTCCAACAATGTGACAGTCACTTTATGCTGAAGCTCTTCAACTCAGGAAAAACACTTATTTAAAATCACACGGTTCAATAGGAGCTTTATCCAGTAACCCCCAAGGATCAATATTCCAGGTCCATTGTAAATAATGGAGCCCTGGAAGGTAGTATATTCAGAACTAGGCAACCTTTCCAGAAATACTGTAATGATGCCACAGTGTAACAGCATGCCATACACTTAGCTAAAGTATCAGAACCTAGACTATGAGTATGTTCACACAATATGGTGATGGGAAACTAAGAGAGGAAAAAAGCCAAACTAAGCTGGTTACCAACATTGCTACCTGTTTTTTCTGTATCTGCCTTCCTTGTCATGAGTGTGATAATATGTGACGTTGCACCATGACATTATAGCTGCGCCCCACAGAAAACTCAAGGACATAAGGAAGAGGTCTTTTTAGATTTTATGGACTGTACAACTGATGAAGGAAGAGCGAAACGTATGTCGAGGTGGTTTCCACACTACGACTAATAATAGTATTATGTAACTTTTTTTGTCTAACGTCTATTGTATTTTTTCTAAATGAATTATTGCATAAATATCATGTTACTCTTTGAAATTTATCTGGTTGCTCTGTAATAGTCTAGCAAATTGGGTATTATTTATTGCACTTGTTTGTACAGTATACATGTTTTATGTGATTTCAAATTACATCGGTGTACACTTTTTTTCACTATCATGGTTATGTATATTTTATTTTGATGTTACTTTACATCCACGCTTGGTATGTATCATTTATTTTTGCCCCTAGTTGTTTGTTTGCATTTTAAAACCTCCCCCCTTTTTTTGTGGAAAGCAGAGAAAATGGCAGCATTGTCGGTTCAAAGGTAGAGTACAGGTCAAAAGAAGCGCTGTTGGAGAGGAATCATATGGTAGACAGAAGTAATGTCCCAATAGGAACTAGAAGCAACAGGAGAGAACGTCCGATGCGTCCGGTGTATGTATGGCTGGCATACACTGGACATCATCTCCTATAGCTCCCAGCTCCAATTGGGACATTACTTCTGTCTACCATATGTTTCCTCTCCACCAGTGCATTTTTTTTTACCTATACTCTACCTTTGCAACAACAATAGTGCCATCGTCTCTGTTTTCCAAAACATACCTCATTCAGATGCCGTTTTTGACAAAGACTATGACAGAAACGTCACTAAACCCATTGCATCTATCATTGTAACTTTTGCTCAGAAATGTTCTTTGTAAGCAGTAGTTGATTATTTTTGCCTAATAAACCCGCTTATATAATCATAAATAAGAAAGTTGGCACTCACCGCTCGATGAAATGTTCCACTGCACCTGTTGCTCCCAGCTTGTATATAGGCAGCTAGCACTCCGTCAACGCCCGGTATAAAGGACTCTCGGCTAAAGTCCATACTGTATAATAACACCAACAAAAAAAATGTGAGAACCAGAGGACTTAGTGCAAAGCAATGTGCTGCGTTTATTACAACATATGCATAGGGGGTACACTAATGCATATGTCGTAATAAACGCAGCACATTGCTTTGCACTAAGTCCACTGGTTCTCACATTTTTGGTGTTGGTCTTATTATATAATCATATTCAAATTTGGTGTGCCATGGTTCCCTACTACATTCACATCTTCCTTGTCATGAGTGTGATAATATGTGACGCTGTACCATGACATTATAGCTGCATCACACAGTAAACATAAGGAAGTATTTTTTTGCCATTCTTATGAACTGTACAACTGAAGTAAACAATTAAAAAAATAACTCTTTTGAAGTTAATGGATATAAAAAGAAACAATGTTGGAAGAAAAGTGGGAGAGATGCGGCAGCACAGTGGCTTATTCCACCAAGGGCAACATCTGAATGGAATTCGTTTGCTCTTCCCATGTTTGTGTGGGTTTCCTTCGGGTCCTGTGGTTTTTTTCCCCACACTCCAAAACCATACAGATAGATAAATGTGGAATGTAGATAGTGAGCCAAAGTGGGGACAGGAAGCAATGACAATCTCTGTACAGTGCTGTGAAATATAACAGCACTATATACAATATATATATATATATATATATATATATATATATATATATATATATATATACACAGCCAACTGACTCCCATTTTATACACTGTGTGTTGGGTGTTTCCAGCAGTTCCAACAAGGTCAGGAGGAGGAGAGGAAGGAGGTTCCCAACTCTGCTTTGGGAAGCTTCAGCGATAACTGTACACATACTCTTAATAGAGCTTTTCAGTGTATCCATTAAAAAGCTGCTTATGAGGGATGCCATACTTTGGCATGTGTCACCCATAAAAGGAAAAAAAGGGATAATATTTCAAGCAAAATAAACTGCATTCATGTCTCAATTGTGGTTTTGATGAATTATATACGTGACCACTAATGAGCGGGCAAGTATGAATGCAGTGTGTTCACGCTTGAACGCAATTTATTATTTTGCCTGAGATATTTTCCCCTTTTAATCCTTCGATTATGAACTCATACATTTTTGGGGAAACGTGTTAGGATACAAAAAATTATTTTGGGTATGTTTGGGGGCTTGTGGGATATATTGTTTGTTTTTCTCTATAGTTTTTCTTTTAGATTAAGGTGTATTTGAGGTAGTTGTGATCTGTGATATTCCCTATGGTCACATATGACTTTTGCTTAATTATTTTAGACCTTTATGTTGATGTATATTGAGCTTTTGTACGTTGATTAATTACTGTGGTATAAATGATTTGCTGCATATTCATTTCCTATTAATTATTTGATTTCTCTATACAGTATATACATCTGTCACCTGTATGACTATATGATATCATTAATAGGTACCTTTTTACAGAATCCTGTTGGATGAAACAGTATAGTCCACTATACTGTCCTGTCCTCTCTTTTTTGCAGGATCTTAAAGGGGTTTTGTCACGATGTAATGTTGACGTGGGATCCTCCAAAATGGGTATTTAATGACTTTTCTAAATATATGTGATTACAAAAATTGCAGTCTGAGAGAGCTACAGGCTAGGCTGCCTTACCTGCCCTTAGTTACTTAAAAGCTTCTATAAGATACGACCTGACAAGAGCTGCTGGCCGGGCTTGCGCTTGCGCAGAGAACACTTCTTATCTGATGAAAGGGAGCTGAAGAAGCTTTCAAGGCACCGGGTAGAAATATGTTGTCTTTTGTGATTATCTGAGTAGATCCCTGCTTTATCTGATGACGGAGAACATGAAGAAGCTTTCAAGCTGCTCTGGAGAAAAGGTGTTGTCTTTTGTATACAGAATCCACTAGTTGTAGTTTGATTATTTGAGTGAACATTTCACACGATCCCTTATGCACAGCTCTGTGTTCTGGCTGTGTCTCTCTCTCTCTCAGCTCAGCATGGCTTGTTTACATTTGCTTCTTAGCAGATAAGGCACTTCCTGGCAAAACCCCTTTAATATATACCACCGAAAATAAGGCTTAAAGGACACTCTTTTGTCCTTCATCTGATTAATGTAAGTCTATAGACACGTTTAGCATGTATGTCAGGAGATTACCTAACATATGCAGTAAATGTAGGGTAAAACGCTGTGAATAAACTAGCGTAACTTGTTCTCCAAAATATTAATTAAATAATAATAAACTGCTGTTTACACATGGAGGATAATGAAACATTCTTTCTAGACAGACCAATAGGTGGTTGGTGGGTAACTAATTTGAGGAGGTTCTCCATCTAATTCTTCTACATAAGTTGGATTAATATGAGAGCAGAACAATGTGGTCTGAATACTGATACATTTTCTTGTCTATTCTATGTCCCCAGCTAATTAAGTCTTGATTTATGTTGCTAGGAAAACACAGGCTGCTAGGGAAGAAATAAGCGACAACCTTATAGAAAAGGCTGTAGGTGTATGCCTGTCTATCCCTACCAACCAGGATGCCTCTAATCAGTCAGCTATCTAGCTGTCAGTGTCAATGGGATAACAGCAAAAAAGAAGTCTGAAAGCAATTCAACTCTCCACTTTCATTCAATTTTTCCAAAATGATGTTTAACTGGAGAATTCAATAAAATAAAGGTGCCACCTTCGTGAAGCTGAACATAACGGTCTTGCACATGGTACTTAATAAATTTTAATAGTGGTCTGATCTCAATTTTTATGATACAGAACTTCAAATCCCCTATAGTACATAGACATAAATAATACATTTCTGATATTTTGTATGCAAAACTTTATTACATACTACGTTGCCTAGACTGTAGTACCAAAGAGTGTCACACAGGGCTAACATAATAACAAGCAGTTTCCCAAGAAGCGCCATACCTTCACACCTTGTAGGCATTTCGGGGATAGCTCCTCCCCTTCCTCAAGCGTTTGAGGAAGGGGAGGATGCATCTTGTCCTGCTTGGATGTCGCCGCCTCCGGCTCACCTATATGGGAGCGGTACTATGGAATTCCATTGAACGGCGCAGTGAGCCGCAACTATATACCTAAGTATAAGCTTTCTATTCTGTTCTACATATAGACATACTGTGAATTATGGTGGAATGTCTGTTTTAAGGAAGATGTATAATTCAAGAAGTTGTATTTTAATAAACACCGGTTCCGTTATATATTGTTGCATTGCATAAGTGGGATTGGAGGTCCCGCTATTTGGACTGGTTATTTGGCATTACTCAGAGTTGATAATCACAATCGGCCACCACTATTTGTAAGGTCTCTGCTGTGCACTCACCTGTCCTCGCTCCTATTCAGGTCCACCATCCTATGCGTATCCGTCCTCACTAGTTTCCTCTGTGTGCACACTGTACTGATATTCAAAGCAACAATTCCTAATTAGCTGTCCCATGACCAGTGACCTTTTGTGTTAAAAGGAACTTCCTGTTCGTGGATGTTCTTCAGTGAGCTTGACTCTTGGCTGCTGTATTGCTCCTGCTATCCCAGTATACGTGTTTGCTTATGGTAATCCTGCGTTAACACTGCAGTAGCCAATGCATTAGACTACTGCTGTTTCCTGCTGTTGCACAAGTCTATTACCAACATTGTTTCTGCTGTTATCCTACCGTCTGGGACTCTGTTACCTGCCTATGGCTACATCTGCTGTGACACATCCCCTCTGTCTATACCTGGTGTCCTTGTCCTGCACTTCGGCTGCCACCACAAGTAGTCACATCAGGGGTAACGACCTGGGGGTTCCCCTCAGCGAAGTCCATTTGGCCTTTGATTGAGACTCTTAGACTCCAATCCCTGGCGTGGTCTGCTACTACACCATCTACCCTTGCAGTGATCACAAAGGATCCACCACATACCCAGCGTTCTACCCCGTTAGAACGTTACAAATACTAACTATGTGTACAATCTGTCAATTTGTGTCATACATGCCATTCATGCCATACAGTGCCAAAAGAGTGTCATGAGTTGCCAAAATACTTACTTTATCTGGTTTCCATTCAAAATAAAGAGGGTAATTTATCAATAGCTTTGTACCAGTATTATGATGTCAAATAGAGATGGGCGAATTTCCCGAAATTCGGTTCGTTCACTTCGCCGAATTTCTCGACAAAAAATAACTTCGTTCCAAATTACTTCGGGACGAATCACGTTAAAAAACAGCTATTTCCAGGCTGCACAGAGCCTGCAGGGTGCTGTAGAATGTTGTGCCATGCTTAAATATGCAGAGGGAGCTTGGTTTGGTCTTCATACAATGTTGTGTTTTAGTATGACTGCCGCCGCTCTTAGAATCGCTTCACTATAAAATTCCCTGGGCACTTAAGAGGGCAAAACTGACCAAAAAACTCAAGCGGGAATGTAGCCTGATAAAGTCATGCGAGCGACAGCTGGAAAAAAACAAGCTGAGGGCTCAGGTGAACATCAGTGACAGAGTGTGGAGGTGACGGCGGCAGCCACAGCAGCATGAGGTCAGAGAGTGGCACAATGACATTCTGGAGGTGGCAAAAACAGGAGTAGGCCACAGAGTGGCACAATGACACAGTGTGTAGGTTACGGCAGCAGCCACAGCAGCAGCATGAGGTCAGACAGTGGCACAGTGACATTCTAGAGGTGGCAAAAAAAGGAGTAGGCCACAGAGTGGCACAATGACCCAGTGTGGAGGTCATGGCAGGAGCTTCAGAATCAGCATGAGGTCAGACAGTGGCACAATGACAGAGTGTGGAGGTCACGGCAGCAGCCACCGCAGCAGCATGAGGTCAGACAGTGGCACAATGACAGAGTGTGTAGGTCACGGCATCAGCCACAGCAGCAGCATGAGGTCAGACAGTGGCACAATGACAGTGTGTAGGTCACGGCAGCAGCCACAGCAGCAGCATGAGGTCAGACAGTGGCACAATGACAGAGTGTGTAGGTCACGGCATCAGCCACAGCAGCAGCATGAGGTCAGACAGTGGCACAATGACATTCTGGAGGTGGCAAAAACAGGAGTAGGCCACAGAGTGGGACAATGACACAGTGTGGAGGTCACGGCAGCAGCCACAGCAGCAGCATGAGGTCAGACAGTGGCACAATCACGTTCTGGAGGTGGCAAAAACAGGAATAGGCCACAGAGTGACACAATGATAGAGTGTGTAGGTCACGGCAGCAGCCACAGCAGCAGCATGAGGTCAGACAGTGGTACAATGACAGTGTGTGTAGGTCATGGCAGCAGCCACAGCAGCAGCATGAGGTCAGACAGTGGCACAATGACAGAGTGTGTAGGTCACGCCATCAGCCACAGCCACTATTCTGATGCCGCCACCCGCCTGATGCCACACTACTGGCCGGGCAGGACAGCTTCTCCACTGCAAACTCGGCAAGTTGCGGCCACACATCCAGTTTGGCTGCCCAGTAGTCCAGCGGATCTTCTAACTGGGGTGGCAGAGTGCTGTCCAAGTAGGCCACCACCTATTGGTTCAGGGACTGCTCCAGGTCCTCTGTGCTTGCGACTGCCCTCCTCACTAGGCGGGTGAAGAAAACTGCTCATCAGTGACCCCCAACTTAGGTTGCTGCGGAGGAGCTGGTACTGCTCCGACCCCCCACCTTCCCCCAGCGCCACGGCAGTAGTACGTGACACTAAAGAACCCCCAGGTCAGACCTGTCAGAGGAGGGACGATGCCGCACATAGGCAGCGGCCATGACTTACGGGGGATTTCCTATAGTATTTGATTTTGTCCTCCCTCTCAATAGCTTGGAAAAAGGCTCCCATTGGACCGGTAGCGAGGGTCCAATAGGGTGGAGAGCCAGAAGTCATCCCTCTGGGGATGCGGGACTATTCGGCTGTCACTAGCCAGGCAAATCAGCATGCTGCGGGGCCATCTGCACAAGTGACTCCGAGGGGCTCCCTGCCTCCATCTCCACCTGTATACTGCCACGGTCTTGCGGTCATCTGCCTCGTCTTCCTCATCTCCATCTACCTCCTCCAGCTGCTCCTCCTCTCTTGTCACCTGGGTAGAAAATCCACTCATTTCACCAGACAATGCTTCTGCTCCTATGTCCTCCTCCTCCTCCATTTCAGTCCATGCAGGGCACATGGACCATCCCTCCTCGGTGCAGCGCGGACACCATGTTACTCCCAATGTCCGTCACCACGGTTCCGATTTGCAGTTGGCGCGGAGAAAGCCACACATCGATTTCTTGCTGCAATGACCGGAGCAGTTCCTTCCCTGTGTGACTTCGTTCGCCGAGGCAAGCCGGTGTAGAACTGCATGACACCGCTGTGCCTACACTGTGGTATGATGGAGCAGTACTTGTGGAGGCTGAGATGGTGGTGGTGGTGGTGGGAGGAGGGGGGCAGACATTGGCGCAGGAGCCCAGTTTGACAACGTGGAGGAGAAAGCAGCGTCTCCTGTCCAAGTTGTTGGTGTGCCTGGGCAGGAAAGCACTTCACCCAGTGGGCCGTAAAGGACATGTACTGGCCCTGAAACCCTAGTTACAGCTCCAGACGTCCGCGCTGCCGTGCACCTTGGAACAAACCGATAATCAAGGACTGGCCCATCTTCTGTTCTACATATTTATGAAATGCTGGTACTTGCCTTTTTGGAAAAGAAATTTCGGCTTGGAACTCTCCATCTCGGCTCGGCACAAGCCATTAGTTCTCCCGAACGGTGCAGAGTCCACCATTTTAAAAGGAGGACTGCAGTACCACAACTTAGACAGGGGGCACGGTCACTGCTGCACCTTAGGATGGTTGGTCGCATTGTGTTGTCTCTTTGGATTCGCCTCGGGTGAACGACTGCTGGCGCCATGAGTAGCGAGGAGCAGGAGCTCTGGACCGGGGAAAATGATGTCAAAGAGAAACAGCTCCCTTCTGCAGAGGTGGTGGAGCCATTTACTGGCTGCATGGCATGCGTGCCACTGGGGGCTGCTGTTTGCTGTGGCAGCAGGATGGACCACCCCATCTGAGCCACGTTTCTCCCAGGCCACCGGATGGGGATGCTGCAGGGTGTTAAAGCAGGGCCGGGGGTCCCAAACATTATTCCCTGGCCCGCTTCACTTTCTGCCCACAGATTCTCCCTTTATCCCCATTTTCGGTCCTCCGGGGTTTTTTGCAAAGAACGCCACACGCCGAGTATGGGGATTTTACGGCCCAAGGGTCCGCATAGTGATCCCTGCCACCGCTTCCTCGCTAAAACCCCCTGTGCCGCAAATTTCTTTGCCCGGGAAAGGGGGTTTTTTTTCCCCCGGGGGCCGTTGGCCCCCAACCTCCCCACTGCTGCTTTTCCTGCTGACGCCCGGCCACAAAACCCCTTGTTTGGGTTTCCCCGGGCCCGACCCCTTTTCCCTCCGACAAATGAGAACCCCTTGCCCCCCCCCGGCTCCCAAGTGCGGGTGGGCAAACACCCCCATCATCTTTTTGTGTTTCATCGTCACTGTGTCCTCATAAACCGGTCTTGGAATCAGGGGTTTGCCCCCTCACAACGGGACCCCCCTTCCATTTCTCAACATTAATTTTGGGCCGCCTACGCAAGAAGCAGGGGATTTTGGGCCCCCATTTCTTCCCCTCCCAAAGTACTGCGGCTGCCCCCCTTTCAAATTTTTTCATCCTCGCTATATATGGTTTGAGCCCAAACCCCCATAGTAATCTCTGGCTGAGGGAACTGGAGGGGAAACAGAGGGGGGTTGGGGACGGTAAAGGGCCCCTGACCCCTCCGGGCCATGCCAACAAAGGGGTTTGGTCTGCGTTCCCACCGATTTTGGCGGGGGCTGTCAATGTCTTTGGGAGGAAGTGGATACCTAGTCAACCAAATCAAAAAAAACCCTTTTGGGTTTTGCTAGTCAGCACACGGCTGCTAGATGCAAACTTTCCCTTGCTGTGCTGCGACCTTTGGGGCCCGGAATGTTTTGCCCCCCACCACTCGCAGGGGAAGAGCTGCCACCTCTCTGTCTGACATACTGGGTTTTTTCTAAAAAGTACAGACATGTTTGTGAAAAGGGTAATGTATAAGAAACTACACACCCTGTATTTGATCCAAATGAACCCCCTAAAAAAGCTTGGTAAAACCCTTTGGGAAAAAAATTTCGGGTCCACAAACCGGGGAGGGAAAATTACTTTAAGTGCCGTTTTAAAAAATCTGTGATTTTTTCCCGGAAATAAAAGCCAAACCGGGGTTAAAAAAAAATTTTTGGGGTTTTGAATTATGCAAAAGAATTTTTTTTTCTGTGGCGGTTGGAAAAAAAAAAGTTTCTTTTAAGAGTAAAAATGAGAAAAAATGCTTTAAATTTAAACCCCCGGGTTTTAAATTTTCGCAAAAGAATTTTAGCAGCCCAAACTATTTGCTTTGTAGGTGTTACAATTGCGTGTTTTCTACGCTACAAAAACAAAAAAAAAAAAATTGTAAAATTTAACCCCTTTGCATGGAATTTTTGCTACAGGAAAATTTTTTAAATTTTTGGGGGGTTTAAAAAACGGTTTATTTTTTTAGCCACAGCAAAAAACAACGTTTTTTTAACCCCTGGAGGAAAAAAACGCAAAAGAAATTTAGGGTCCACCAAAATCCCAGCTTTTGTAAGGGGTTACAAATTGCGTGGGTTTCTAGCTACCAAAAAAATGAAAAAATTTTTAATTAACCTTCCCCTTTTGGGAAATTTTGGTACAGGAAAAAATTTGGGGTTTTTAAAAAAAGCGGTTTTTTTAAACACAAAAAAAAAAGGGGTTTAAACCAAAAATTGGCACCAAAAAATTCAAAAAAACAACGTTTAATTTTTAAAACCCCTTGGAATTTGTAAAAAATTTTTCGGGGAAAAGGGGGAAAAAGAAACAAAAAAAAAAACAAAACCCCATTAAAGGGGTTTGGGAAAAGCTTTTGGGGTTACCCAAAATTTCGTGTTTTCCTACGCTTTTCACAAAAAAGGGGAAAAAATTGTTTAAATTAAAACCTTTTGCTTGTAATTATGGTACAGGAAAATTTTTAAAAAATTTTTTGGGGGTGAAAAAACGGTTTAATTTTTTTTCACCACAGCAGAAAAAAAAACGTTTTTAACCCCTGGATGAAAATTTGCCCAAAAAATTTTTGCCCCCCAAATACAGCTTTTTTTAGCGGGTTTTCAAATTGCTGTTTTTTACGCTACACAACAAGAAAAAAAAAATTTTTAAATTTAAACCCTTTGCAAATGAATTTTGCTACAGGAAAATTTTAATTTTTGGGGGAAAAAGACGGTTTTTTTTGTTCACCCCCAGCAAAAAAACAACCCTTTAATTAAACCCCCGGGGTGTAAATTGCGCCAAAAAAATTTTAGCAACCACAAAAATTCAGCTTTTTTGCGTGTTAAAAATTGGGGTGTTTTTTATGCCAAAAAACAAGAGAAAAAAATTGTAATTAAACCTTTGCTTGTGAATTAGGTAAGGAAAAAAATTTTTTTTTTGGCGGTGAAAAAGATTTGGTTTTTTGGGTTTACCCCAACAGAAAAAAAAACGCTTTAAATTTAAACCCCCGGATGTTTTAAATTTTGGGAAAAGAATTGAGCAGGCCCCCAAAAAAAAAAGTTTTTATTTGTAAAATTTTAAAAACGCTGTTTTCTTAAATGGAAAAACAACAGGAACGGCCTTTTTGATCCCCCCTTTGGGTAATTTAATTGGGTTTTTGAGCAGATAGCATTTAAAAGTATATTCAGCTGCATGGGGCGCACACCCGGATTCAGATCCAAAACCCCAAAAAATCAGAAATAGAACATTTTGAGAAGCAGTCTCTGAGACAAGCTAAGACACCCACAAAATCGCTGTATAAAAATCAGTTCTTCAGTAAGAGTTTATCACAATCAGCCGCGGAAAGCACCTTCCCCTGATCAGTACAGTGAGAGGAGTGTGAGCTCCCAGCGTCGCGCCCGGGGCTATATAGTGCGGTGACGTCACGAATCCCGTTGGTCTCTGATTGGCTTCATCTCTGCAATGTCATGCAGGCTATGCCCTTCTTCCTCCCAGTTGCTTTGCCCCATGTAACGCCATATGCTCGCAGCCATTTTATCAATCAAAAGCACACTTCGTTCACCCGAAGTCCCCCAAACTTCGACTTCGTTCAGAACCGAAGTTTTCCTGAAATTCTAAACGAATTCCACTTCGTTAGAATCAATTCGCCCATCTCTAGTGTCAAACAGTTGCAAATTTTGGCACACAATATCATTGCAAGTTTTCTCTCCTCTCTTGTAAAGTAGTGAAAAGTGAACTAGATAAATCAGGAATTCCAGGGCCAACAAGTTGCTGGCAAATATATCACTATTAAGGGCAGAAAATCGTGTAAATTGTAGCACAAATCTATTCCTGCATATAGCAGGCATAGTTCATTTTTTATCTTTAGGGCAGTCTAAAATTTATCAAGAGTGTGTTTAGTGCTTACAGTCCTTAGCAACACAACCTACTACATCTATATATGGTGGGATTTCATTCCATTAATAGATTTAGAGAGGATAGTGGGACTTTAAGGTAACATGTATGAAAACTGGCGCAGACTAGACACTTAGGGCAACATGTATGAAGATCGGAGCGTTGGAGCGCCCGTTTTCGAGCGCTCGAATGTGAAAGCTGCGCCTCATGTATGTCGGCGCCAGAGGTGCGCTCATACATGCGGTGTAAAGTCTCCTGTGCCTCGCCAGTGTGTGAGACGCAGTGCGGGACTTAGGCGCAGAAGGACTGCGCCTAACATGTATTCCGATTCGAGGCTGGAAAACAGCGAGAAATCAGTAAACATGTTAGTGAATAGCAAAAAGAGTTGTCTTTCAAATAAATGAATGAATAAATAGAAAAATCAAAGCTGTCTAAAAATGATTAAATGTATTGAAAAAGTTGATCATTTAAAATCAAAAGGAAAATATATAAGATCGCTCAAAAAATAAATATCAGTTCTCAGCTCCGTGAGGCAGGGAGTATGACTCAAAAAAATCATTTGTATTAGGTGTAAAACATTATATTAAAAAGAGCTCAAGCCTTCTAAAAAAATACATAAATAAAATCACGAACAAAAAATTAATAACGGCGCAACATCAGGAATTGGGATATTGAAAATTGCCGGGAAATACAGTAATTCAAATTCTGTAAGCGCTTCTCATTAGCCCAGAAGAAACCAACAAATCAGAATAGGAGCGACAGTGACCCATTATAACCTATGGAGTAGTATTGACCAATCAAATGAAAAGGCGGGACAGTTCAAAATACAGTAAAAAAATGAAGACAAAAGCTGATTGGTTGAGACCAGGCGGCAGATATGAATCCATCAATCATATGTAGTGCATCTATTTTGAGTATAGCAAGAAGGACGCGATAGAAGGGCACCCTAAAAGTTATTACTGTCTAGGGGAAAATTATTTCTAGTACTGTGATTGATTGGGGGGAAGAGGGGCTCGTCCTGCTTAGCCAGCAGCGGGTGAGCTACTTATCTCATAGAGTTCTATGGGGGAAAAAAAATGCAGAGCGAGCTCTGTTTGTGATTGGCTAAGTTAAAAGAGGCGGACTATTTGGGCCAATGGGAGGACGAGCGATGCTCTTTGGTTTTCTAATGCAATCTATAATAAGACTGTACATGGCAGAAATCCCATGATAAGACTCACGAAGTTGTACCGATGTGTATATAAAATTAACAATAATATGGGGGTAAAGAAAATAAACAAATAAAAATGAATTCAACGAGTTCATATTTATTTGTTTATTTTCGTTAGCCAATGATCAATAATATGGGGCTAACGAAAATAAAGAAATAAAAATAAAATTTATTGAATTCATATTTATTTGTTTATTTTCGTTACACCCATATTATTGTTCATTTTATATACCCATCGGCACAACTTCGTGAGTCTTATCATTTTATTTCTGCCATGTACAGTTTTATTATAGATTGCATTAGAAAACCCATAAGAGCGTTGCTTGCTCTCCCATTGGCCCAAATTAAATTGTGCCTCTTTTAACTTAGCCAATCACAAACAGAGCTCGCTCTGCATTTCTTTTCCCCATAGAACTCTATGAGATAAGTAGCTCACCCGCTGATTGGCCTAAGCAGGGACACCCCTCTTCCCCCCAACCAATCACAAGTCTAGAATATTTCCAAAAGACAGTAATAACTTTTAGGGCGCCCTTCTATCACCCCTTTTTGCTCCACTAAAAAATCGACCACTCATATGTTGGGTGGATTCAATCTGCCCCCTGGCCCCAAACCCAATCAGCCTTTGTCTTAATTTTTTACTGTTTTTTGAACTGCCCCCGCCTTTTCATTTGTTTGGTCAAATACTCCATGGTTATAATGGGTCACTGTCGCCCTATCTGATTGGTTGGTTTTGCCGACCAATGAAAAAGCCTTACAGAATTTGAATTACTGTATTCCCGACATTTTCAATACCCAACCCTGATTTTTTCGCCGGTCCGGCAACAAACGCGTTGTTAATGATTTTTATTTATGTTTGTTTTAGAAGGTTTTTACTCTTTTCCAAGAATGTTTTACACCAAAAAAAAAACGATTTATTTCAATACCCCATCCCTCACGGGCTGAGTTTTCAGGCTCCCATCTCTCCATAGACACAAGGGGAAAAGTAGCTTGCCCGTTTGGCGGGATAGCAAGCACCCGCTGTTAACCAATTAGTTTTTTTTCTGTTTTTTTTTACTGTATTTTGAACTGCCCGCTTTTCATTTTATTGGTCAACACTATCCATGGGTTTAATTTTTCATGTACTCCTATTCTGATTGAGGGTTTATGCCGCCCAAATGAAAGCGCTTACAGAATTTGAATTACTTACTTCCCCAATTTCCAATATCCCAATTCCTGATGTTGCGACTTATTGATTTTTTGTTAGTGTTTTTTTTTATTATTTTTTAGAAGGTTTTACCTTTTACAGATAATGTTTTACCCTAAAAAAAGATTTTTTGATTTACCCAGTCTCACGGAGCGGAGCTGAGATGTATTTTTTTTTGCAACTTTATATTTTTCCTTTAACTTTAAAGATCCACTTTAAAATACATTTTAAACGTTTTTAACAACTTTGATATTTATCTTTTTTAATGAAAAATTTAAACACAATTTATTTTTAGTATTGTACTGTGGGAACAGTCGACCAAGCACATTTTGCCCCATTAGTTCTGCTTTACTTCGCCTCCTCCGGCTCAGGAACCACATTCAACGCGGGGCCCCGCCTGCGGAGCTGCAATCCCCACTTTGCCCACCCGCGATCATGCATGCATCGGGTATTTGAATGGGTGCGTCCCCCCCCAGAAGCCCACACCCCGCCCTTGCCGCCCCTTCTGTTAGGCGAATCCGAAAGTGGTGAAGGTTCCGCCTAACATCCCATCCCTGTATCCGACAGGGGATTCGGACCGGTGAGGCGCAGTTTCCGCCAGAAATCGGGCGCAAATCCCGATCATACATGTCGCCCTTAGTTCTCAGTAGGTCAGTATAGCATTTGTCAGTATTTATGAAAGTATCTCACAGCACTTTATAAATGTGTCTCGCTGTGAGACAAAAACATGCGCTAAAATTTATCTTGGCAGTTAGAAATTGGCATGTATGAGTACAACCTTTGTGCTCCACATACTGTCAAGACACATTCATAAATGCATTTTATCTTAGGGGGCATAACATGCCCCCTAAGATTTTCTGCATGCAAAAGTATCAAGGTTGTTAGATATGCACCAATTTTTTGCAAAGGAGCCATTAAAGTTTTTTTGGTGGACATCACGACAAAAAACTGGCACAGTTCCATTCATACATGTTGCCCTCAGTCTTTCTTTTGCTGTGAAGAACAGTAGAGAGATCAGAAAATAAAGGTATAATAAGGAATTGCTGTATATGAAATAGCCCATACATGTTTAAAGGGGTTATACAAGAGTTTAATTCATAGAACACTATAATCAGCATTTATATTGAAATAAAGATATTCCACCACCTTCTTGTGTTTTTCTTTTCTTTTGCCTCCTTATTCATCCATCATACGATCCACTTTTTGCAGTGAAGTTTCCTGAAATTTCCTTGTGAGAGTTTCAGTAGTTCTCTAGCATTTCTTTCCTACAAGTCCCAGACTGCATTGCAATCTAGGATTTTCCTCCACAGTGCTAGACATTATGCTGACATAAGTGTGTTATTCTCCCCCAGCTCTATACATTCTGTCATGATAATGATAGTAGGACTCATGAGTCACTTTGTAAACTGTAAAGAGCTGCACCCCAGCTCTGAACTTCTGTCCTCTGCTTCCATTTCTGTTAGTAAGTTCTGCCAGCAAGACTCAAAGATAAACAAACAGTTACCCATCCCCTGTAATTACTCTAATGTAATTACTTCTATTCACTTGCAAACTATAGGCGGAAAGAGTGAATACAGCTAGATTGTTCTCTGCTCAGGCCATACCCACTACAGGGGAGTGTTCCTGAGCTGAGCCCCGCTTCAAAGAACACCCAATAAATGATGACAAAACGTTCATTGAGGTCATGTGAACAATGAACTTCACATGCTTTGCAGGGGACAAGGGAGAGGGGACACGGCTCTTTGCCTGATTTTGCACAGCACCCCAGGTAAATAACTTATAATAAGTATGAATTACAAAGTTTAATATAACATAACCCTATAACAAATAAAAAGATAGTCCCAGAGAACTCCTTTAAGGGTATGGTCACATGGGTGCATTTGCTGTGATTTTGGTGCAGACTTTCGTTTGGATTAATTGAGGATTTATTATGGACATCACTACAAATTTTTCTACATTGGCTTCAATGGCAGAAGGCATTTTAGTCTAGACTTTAGCTTCTCCCATTGAAGATAGTGTAGAAAAATCTGCAGTAAAATCTACAAAAAATCTGCAAACGGATTCGCCTTTGTGTGAAAATACCCTAACAATAATAGCTTGAATGTTATATACGGTTCAATAAGGGATCAAATAGGAGACCTTTTCTTTTCCTCTACATCCTCATTACCTCCTTTAGCTGAATTTGATTGACATATGGACTGTCTTTTTCAACCATAGTAACTCTGTCAATATATATATGTAAACTGCAAAACAGTGTTCAATAACGAACATACCCTTACCTACTAAATATTGTGAATGTCAAGAATTAAATGGCAAACAAACTAAATCCATTCCTGCAAAACATGGTGACTCAACTTTTCATTTCTGAGTCATAGCTGTCTATCTTACAAACATTTACTTTTAGATCCTTCTACTCTACCTGAACTGTATTTAGCCCACACACTAGGTTTCCCATGGTTTTAGCTTTAGTATAAGTACTTACCCACCTGCATTAACAAATAAATATGATATATTACATAAAAAGTGAAATAAAAACAACTGACTTCCTGTATTAACTGCTGTATTTCTAGATACTGTGCTGCATTGGACAGACGTACCGTGAAAAAGCAGCCATATATAATCATGTGAAAACACTGGAGAGCAGAATACTAGATGATAATTGTCACGGCACACGATTCTGCCATGGAGCAGAAAGGCACTGCAGGGGTTAATCCCTCTGGCCAGTCGACACACCCAGGGAGAGGCCGGGCGGATGAGTCTAGGAGTGACAGCTCGGCTCCCAATCAGGCCAGAGGCTGGGGCGGGGTCCGGGCTCCTCATTTAAACCTGCTTAGTACTGTCAGTATTTTCCTGAGAAAGGTTATGCCTTACGCTTCCCCAGTTTTCCTTGTTTGCTTGTTTACTCCAGATCACCAGACCCTGCTTGCTCCTTGACTGCGTTTCTGTCTTCTGATTCAGTACCACATTACCGTCTGTGTTTGACCCTTGGCTTGCCTCCCGTTATTCTTCCGGTTTCTGATTCTTGGCTTTGTTGTTCCTGCACTGTGATCGACCCAGACTGTTTTGACTCTGCGTTTCCCTGACTGCCCCGCACGTAGTAGCATAGGGCTTGTCATCCAGTTGGGGTCTGCCACCTAAGGCAGCACGCCAAGTAGGCAGGGACAGTGGGCTGGGTGGCAGTCAGGACCCACTGCATCTCTGACATGACAATAATAAAATTAAGTCTCTATGGACACCAACATCTCATGAAGAAGCCTACAGTTTGCCATTAATGGCGACATGTCCCAATTTAGGTTGCGACATTTTTTTGGTATATTTTGCGTCAAGAAACTGTTGACGCCCTATTCTCTATATGGATGAACTGTAGTACATCAAAACTAGGCACATAATATGCCAGGCATGACACATTTAAATGCGCCTAAAGTAGGCGCATCAAATATGCTGGCAATGATATTCTATCTACCTATTTTGCTATGCGCCTAGATGAGGTGCATCAATTATACTACGCGTGTATACCAGACGGCAGATTTGTGACAGGTTCATTAATTCAGGTGCACTATACACTCATTTAATGTGCGTGGCGATGCCTCTTTCCTGACATGTCGCCCTAAGTGTATAAGTCGACATTTCGAAAAGGCTCCACAAACAAAATCTACATGGGAGAAATAGTATGAGGGAATCTATCAGTTTGCCCATGAACATCCAGGCAAACATCAGGATTTCTGAAACAATGCAGGTTTATGTGCGCGATGGTCACAATAACAAATACCATATATCATATTGAATCCCAGCCAAAAATGGAGCTTGCAACATGACAATTACCAAAAATATACCAACAAAAAATGGCTGAAAAAAAAATAAATGAGGGGTTCTCTGTCAGGTGGTTTATACTACCCTATCCCCAGGGGCGTAACTACCAGGGTAGCAAACGTAGCAGCTGCCCCGGGGCCCGTGTCCTCAGGGGGCCCTTGCCCCGGGGCAGCTGCTACTACATCTGCTCCCCCGGTAATGCCGCTCCTGTGTCCGCCGGCAGTGAACATACAGTTCACTGCGGCGGGCGCGGAGCTGCGGGGCCCGGCGCATGCTGCCTCTGGACGTCGGGCCCTCCGACCCGAGCGTTCAAGGCAGCGCTGCCCAAAGGTAGCAGAATGGAGCTCCGCTCGCTCGCTCGCTCGCTCGCGCTCGCTCGCTCGCTTGTCCTCGCTCTGTACTTCCCTGAGCTCCCAGTGATCACGTGGGCGGCGCAGTGACATCAGATCACTGCGGCGCCCGTGCCGAGCACAGGGGCTGGAGCGCGGCGCATCGGGTGAGCGTGGCCCGAGGTAAGTAAGTTATTTCTTATTTTAACTCCAAAGCCTGCCTAACTTTCACCTGTAGCCCCTATAGCCTGCCTATATAGCCCATGTAGCCCCAATAGCCTCCCTATCTAGCCCCATAGCCTGCCTATCAAGCCCCTATAGCCTGCTATCTAGCCCCTATAGCCTGCCTATCTAGCCCCTGTAGCCTGCCTATCTAGCCCCATAGCCTGTCTATCTAGCCCCTGTAGCCCCTATAGCCTGCCTATCTAGCCCCATAGCCTGCCTATCTAGCCCCTATAGCCTGCTATCTCGCCCCTATAGCCTGCCTATCTAGCCCCTATAGCCTGCCTATCTAGTTCCTATAGCCTGCCTATCTAGCCCCTGTATCCTGCCTATCTAGCCCCATAGCCTGTCTATCTAGCCACTGTAGCCCCTATCGCCGGCCTATATAGCCCCTGTAGCCCCATTAGCCTGCCTATCTAGCCCCATAGCCTGCCTATCTAGCCCCTATAGCATGCTATCTAGCCCCGATAGCCTGCCTATTTAGCCCCTATAGCCTGCCTATCTAGCCCTATAGCCTGCCTATCTAGCCCCTGTAGCCTGCCTATCTAGCCCCATAGCCTGTCTATCTAGCCCCTGTAGCCCCTATAGCCTGCCTATCTAGTCCCAAAGCCTGCCTATCTAGCCCCTGTAGCCCCTATAGCCTACCTATCTAGCCCTTATAGCCTGCCTATCTAGCCCCTGTAGCCCCTAAAGCCTGCCTATCTAGCCCTTATCGACTGCCTATCTAGCCCCTTTAGCCCTCTATAGCCTGCCTATCTAGCCCTTTAGCCCCCTATAGCCTGCCTATATAGCCTATAGCCCCCTATAGCCTGCCTATCTAGCCTCCTAAAGCCCGCCTGCCTATATAGCCCCTATAGCTCCCTAAAGCCTGCCTGCCTATCTAGCCCCTAAAGCCTGCCTGCCTATATAGCCTCTATAGGCCCCTAAAGCCTGTCTGTCTACCTATATGGGGACCCTAAAGCTACCTAAACCCTGCCTGCCTACCTATATGGCCCCTATAACCCACCTAAACCCTGCATACCTATACGGCTCCCTATGGCTACCTAAATCCTGCCTACCTATATGGCTCCCTATGGCTACCTAAACCCTGCCTATCTATTTGGCCCCCTATAGCTACCTAAACCCTACTTGCCTACCTATATGGGGTTGAATCCTCTGTTTCTCCCCTCGCCTCTAAGCTATGGCCTGTACCCACTCCCCACCCCTGGGATGTTTGTACAGAGGTGGGGGGCAGGGAGTGAGGTGCTGGAAAAGTCAGGATTGTAATATATTTGTGTCCAAATCTGCAGAGACAAGTGGCCGGGAGAAGTCATCATGGTGGTCTGGACTGGATGCAGAACAAAAGGGAAAGTCAACTACTCATCGGAGAATCGTTACCTGTGAGTCACAAGATGTAACTGCACTGTAATCACTTGTATGTCTGCAAAACCTGTGTACACTGGTATCTACCACTATATAGTGACTGTATGGTGGTAATAAACAGTCTGCAGAGCCTGTGTACACTGGTGTCTACCATTATATGGTCACTGTATGGTGGTAATATACAGTTTGAAGGGCACATGTCTACTCTGGTATATACCACTATATGGCGCGAATATTGATCTTTATTCAGTAATAGTTTAGGGGATTTATTCATTCACTATGTGGTGGTAATTTGTGGTCATGTTCTGGCAGCATAATCAGGTCCATATGTAGTAGTGTTATTGGTAATGTTAGTCTTGGTATAGTGGGATTTGTTTGGTAGCAGTGTGATGGTGATATCTATGGTGAGGTAATGACTCCTTGTATTATCTAGTAACTACACAACTTAAGAGGTCAAGGTAGATATTCGTGGTCGGGGAGGTGGGGGGGCCCCATCCAAAAGTTTGCTTTGGGGCCCAGGCTTCCCTAGTTACACCCCTGCCTATCCCAGAACAGAATATGGTAGAGGAAGAGAACCTGAGCTCTGTGATATATTAGTTTATATGATTTGATGCTGAATTTCTGAGTACAAAGCAAAGTTTTCAAAGTGAAACTGAATGTACTGCTTACGCTACAACATACAGTGATTGACAGTTTGTTCTGTACACACACTGATAAAGGAAAAGCTGTCAATCACTGCATGTGGGTGGGGTCAGAAGGACTTCCACTGTCTCTTATGGAGTCTGATCAGGATTTCCTCCACCTATTACTCCTGCTTCAAATAATACAAACCTATATATCACAGAGCTCAACTCTTCTCCCTCTATGACATCCTGCTGTCAAATAGGGTAGCCTAATCCCTCTGACAAGTTCGCTTTAAAAGGACAGAATCTAAATTGTAATGTTGTTAGGGATTTGAAATAGGCTGTTAATGTTTTTTTGTGCAAATCCATCCCCTCTAACTTTATATACTGTTTATATGAAGATGCTAAAAATATACATAGGGTGGAATTTTGTATATTTCCATCAGCCTGTTGTTCACAGTTCACTGGTAATTAGAAACAAGGGCATAGCTATAGTGGTGCAGAGCTAGCAAAGTCTTCCAAATAAGAAGACACAAGCACTATAGATGCAACATAATAGTTGGGGGCAAATTTATAGATTTTACTTTAGGATCCAGGAGTTTTAAAGGGGTTGTCTCCCCATGCTGTTTCACAGAGTCAAAGCCAGCTTCACCCATACACTGCCTGGAAAAGCTGTAGGTGGTTCTATAGCCATAAGCATATTTAGCACCTCTATAACTAGCTGAGACATTACAAAGACATAAGTGGAGGAGAGTTTATCTGTGTAAACAAAACTATATAGCTACAATGAGTGAAAACAAGTTCTTATCATTGGTAAACAATCTAATCTTGTCACTCCCTGCTCTCTGTCTAATCAGGAAGGGACACATATATGTCAACCTAGAGATACCTGTGCACACTCAGAGCAAATAAAATCTGCCTTTTCTCCTGACCAGGGCAATATCAAAAGAGCAATCTATTTAGTAAAAGGCTTCATTTACCTTTCCCTACATGTTAAAAGCTAATCATTGTAGAGAGAAAACCCCTTTAAGTAACACCTCTGATTAGAAATTAA
Source organism: Phyllomedusa bahiana (assembly GCA_025379985.1). Classification (NCBI taxonomy): domain Eukaryota; kingdom Metazoa; phylum Chordata; class Amphibia; order Anura; family Hylidae; genus Phyllomedusa; species Phyllomedusa bahiana. The sequence continues at coordinate 23,414 of JAODAL010003678.1, forward strand.
AAACAATATAGAAAATATATAACAATGGTTATGTGACAATACAGAACCAAATCCTCGGTTGAAAAACAGAATTTTCAGCACAGCTTCAGGTCTCCCAACTGCAACATTGAAAAAGAATCCAGTTTTGCTGGATAAGTAGTAATTAGAGAATTCTAAATGTATACATTATAGCCCTTAATTACTCTACAAATGGATGTATTGAAATCACATTCCGACAAAATGAAGATACATTTTGTTTGTTGCAACTAAAGACTTTGCTGGCTCTTAACATAGTTGCAAAAATCCATTCACTGTAGAGACAGCGTGGGCTCTGTAACTGCCAAGCTGTCAGCTAGAGGATCCAATTAAAATCTCTGGAGGTAATTAGCTGCAATTATCAAGAAAGTACATGCAAGTACATGAAGGATGTGGTGTGCAATGTATTAATATTTTTCTGATTAAGCTTCATTTGGTTATCTGTTACAAACCGAAATTATCATTAGGGCTATTGAGGTTAATTGATATTGCAGATCACTAGAAAGCATATCAAAGCTACATATACAGAAGGGTTTTCTGCTCACCAGTCATGGTGAAGTCCATAAGAGCACTGTCTATTTAAGGATTCTGCTCGCATCCAATATGTAACAATCCAGGGGTCAATTAGATCTCGAGATCACCTTCTCCTTGATTAGATATATTCTGGCACATCAATACTCATCACTATACAGCATTGGTTACAAACTGACCGCAGCTAATTTTATTCTTTATTCAGCACCTGGCAACAGGTCAATGTACAATATACACAACATAAACCCTAGGCCACCTAACATCTAACTAAACAATAACATCTATAATACTAACCAGAGTCTGAGCCTACTGCCCAGCACCACAAACCACAGCATTCATTTCAGTGTCCTCTAGTCTCATCTAACACCTTTTTTAACCCCTTAACGCACCTTGACCCTGTACATCATGGGGCAGTGCCTCTTAACAAACCATGATGTACAGAAATGTCATGGCGCTCTCGTGGGCACAAGTGCAAAATTGGTGCGGGAGCCCAGCGGTGATTGACAGCCAGGCTCCTGCAGATGCCGCCAGGAGCGGAGATAACTCTGTTCCTGTTGGTTTAACTCCTTAGCTTCCATGGTCAATAGCGTGTAGAGAGAGGGAGGGAGCTCCCTTCTTCCTCCATCGGAATCCCTGTGATGAAATTGTGGGGTTACGGTGGTTGTCATGGCAACTGGGAGTCAGACAATGATAACTCGCCAGCGCGTACTTCTATAACACCCGGTGTATTGCGGTGTGTACAGTATGCCATGTGAACATAACCTAAGGGTGCTTTCACACAGTGCGTTTTTTAAGCTTTTTTTGACAAATTTTTGACGCATTTTTTGATACATTTTTGTGCAGGAAGGACCAGCAATTAATGCTGTACATTGCTGCACAAAAAACGCATCAGAAATGCGTCAAAAATGCACCATGTGAAAGCACCCTAAAGCCATGTTCACACGGCTTATTTTGGGACAGATCTCGTCCCGTATTTCACGCCATACTGTGCGAAATAAGGGGCCAGATACGTCCCAGTCATTTCGGTAATCCACAGTTCTCATAGAGAACTATGGATTACATCTCCTCTCCCCACTCGCACAATACGGCGAGCAGGGAGAGAAGTGACATGTCATTTATTCACGGCATATTTCGCGCCAGAATAATGAATGTCTATGGGACCGGCGGGCCGTGTGAACATAGCCTTAGAGTTGTCCAACTGCAGTGGACAACTTCATGTTTCTAATCTATAATTAGTCAGAACTAGCTTGCCCGAGAAATAGACATTCCTGCTGACAGAGTTAGTAACTCACTTTCCCCTAGCCAATGTACAGTATAGTTGGTGCGGTTAAAGAGGCTTATAAACCAGCTGATAATGTGAAGGTTTTCTTGTTTGTATTCCCTTCCCCATTATGCACAGTTAATAATAAGCAAAAAATGAAGACCCATTATCAAGGGTCTTTTAAAAAATATCATTGAAGGTTTCAGTAGATAAATTAATGGTGACTGCTTGCATGAGATCTGGTGCTTTTATAGGGAGCAACATATGGACATTGTTGTGCTGAATACATAGGGCACAATGTATGGTCATTTTGTATTGAAACAAACATGTTTTGCTGTCTATATAGGGAACAATGTATGGTCTCTCTGGAGCTGATATATCTATCTATATAGTGAATAACATATGGGTAGCTCTGAAAAATCACCTTTGTTATCTGTATAGAGAACGTATTGCTAATCCTGTGTTCAAACAAAAAAATCCCACAATTTATGTAGAGAATTTTTGTAAAACGTAATTGCCCTTGGGACGCTCTGACTTTATATAATGAATAGTAAAAGAGATCAAGTGCAGTGTTGTTTTTAAACCTTCTGGGGCACTTTACATTGTCATTTCTAATTTGTGTAAAATAAAGATTAAGGGCGACATGTAAGAACAGGGCTGTGCCACATATCTGGCATCAAAAACCTATAGTAGACCTGTTCTATAGATGTATGAACAGTAGCATTCCAGACTTTGGCGCCAAAGATGTGGGGCGTTCTGGGGGCGTCGCACCACATTCATAGAATTAGACACATTTATGATTCTTTGACGCCAAATCTAGGCGCAGAACAGTTAGAACAACCAGACCAAGTTACAGGTCGTCTGCCTGAGCCAGACTTGTCGTATTGGCACTAGAATATGCCTGTATGTACAGTATGACCTGCAGAAGAACAGGTTCATACATCCCAGCACATTCTACACTACCTTAAAGGGGTTGTCTCACAAAATTGATTCATCTTACCTCAGTCCTGTTTTCTTCGTTTTATTTTGAATTCACGGGCATGTTAACTGGCTTCTACTTGGCTGCAGTAGAAGCCAGGTCTGTAGCTATAGAAACCAGTGCTGGCAGCCTATTATGAGATTGAACAGGTCTGTAGCTATAGTGACCACAGGAGTTGATGCAGCCCATACAAGAGGGGATATCTCAGAATAAGTAGGACACTGTTAATGGATATATATTGCAAAGTGACTTGTTTTTGCAAGATCTTTAACATAAAAAGCAATATTTTGTAGTGAGACAACCCCTTTAAAGCTATATAGAACTGGAATGACTGTGACAAAGTTCATACATGTCAAGTAGTCTCAAAAAAATGGGAATCTTGTATGAGAACAAAGAGTGACTTTTAATAACTATATTTACTATTTTGCCATAGGCAAATTTTAACTCTGTCAGTTCTCAGTCTATAAAGCACTAAAACTTAACTTTTATTATGTACAACACTTAACCTCTATAACACACGTTTTAAAAACCTGATTTCTAACGTCTCAATTTGTCTCATAAATTTATCTCTTTCTAATTGTGAAAGAATAACTCCTTTTCCATTATCAAATCTGGTGGAACATCACCTATTATATCAGCAGGGAAACCCTATATATACAGTTATTTTCCAACTGAAAAAGGAATCCAAAAACTTACTTGGGCAATCAACCCTAATCTGGTGGGCATGAAGCATATAAGGTTTCCTTGTGAAACTCTCTGCAGCAGGTAACACAGTGAAAAGAGGTAGAAAATCACAAATTAAAATGTCATGCCTGAGGTCACAATGCCACGTTCATACATCTGGGCCATTGTCTGTGACTGAGCAGAGGGCTATTCCACAATCATGCAGTCAAATAGGGAAAGATATTGGAAGAGATTTATCAGTAGGGTGTAACTCAAAGACAGTTTTCAGTTAGGCAATGTTCACACGGCTTATTCAAGCCGTAACTGCGGGACGATTTCGCCCGCAGTTACGGCTTGAATAAGGGGCGGGGGTGGGGCGGCGGGGGAGCTGCCCGCCGGCCCCATAGACATTGCATTATTCACGGCGTGTACGCGCCGTAAATAATTGACATGTCACTTTCTCCCCCCGCGGCGGATTCGCCAAGCGGGGAGGAGCGACGGAATCCATAGTTCTATATGAGAACTGTGGATTACCATAGTTACTGGGACGGTTTGGAGCCGTACTACAGCGCAAATACGACGCGCAGTACGGCTCCAATCCGTCCGAGAATAAGCCGTGTGAATGAGGCCTTAGACTAGACAGTCTTTGTATGGCGCGTAATTCGGGCAAGTTTGGTGCACTGTGCACCAGACCTGACACTTTGTAACGTGCCAAATACGTGGGGCCATTCTGGGAGCGTTCTGGGGGCGTGTCGCAATGCATTAGTAATATTAGACACATTTATGAATGTTTGACACAAAACCTAAGCGCATAACTGCTTGAACAGCCAGACCAATTTACATGTGGTCTGCCTGAGCCTGAGTAGTCGTAGTGGAACTAGGTTTTCCATTAGGGCAAAAATGTTCCTTATTTCTCAATTCATACCAGTAAAATAATAAAACGTAATTTATGATAATTATCAAACTATATAGAATTAAATTATATAAATTTAATAATACATTATATAAACTAAATATAAAGTTATATGATATCCAAAAAATATAAACTTATATCCTATAAAATGTATTTAAAATTAATATAATTTAAAATTAATTTTAAATTAAATAATATAAATTAATTAAACTAATACAGCATCGATCATAAATCTCATTCTCAGTTGTGTATTTATGTAGTTAGCATTGAGTTAGTGGATACAAAATAAAATGCTTTAGAATAGCATCTCAGTGAATGGAAACTATGGTTGTGATCTTGCATATTGCATCACAAGTCTCAGCAAGATCTGTCTTTTGTCAGGTAATGCTGCATGTCGAATAAAGGCTGAACCACTGACCTACATTTTTCTGAACACAAATTAACATAATATATAAAAGTATACAAAAAAGTATTTTGTAAGATTTTAATTATAAAAATATAAAAATCTCCACAAAATGTTATTATTAACATAATAACATTCTAAACTAGAAAAGCAACTCAATCAACTGTTTTAGCAACCATTGCCGAATTCTGGCATTCATTTATACACATGTTTGGCGCATTACTAATGTGCCAAAGTACCGCAGCACGCCAAACATATAGGCGCCTCCAACCTACGACGTAATTTATGAGAACACATTCACCACTTTCATATAATCAGGCGCATTGTACACTGTAAAAAAGCTGTGATAAATGGTGTTGAGGTGTCAAGTTTTATACGTCACCCATAATATTTACTAAGTTTAATGTATTCTGTGACTATTACAAAGACTGTTAGAATTTTCTGTTTAAAATGTTTGATATGTTTTTATAATAACATTTTTAGAAGGAAAATATATGGTTAAAGAAACTGAAAACTAGGAAAAGTGACACTGTGTAGGATGGATTCTCCATCAACAAGCCCACATATGTACAGTATATAAATAGAACAAACAAACAGCCATATACTATGCAAACAGAACAGGAAACAAACCGCAAGCAAGCTTGTATAACCTATTAATGTGCCTACTTGTAATATTTATGGCACACAGTGTCTGTTTCAGAGGTCACTGCGTAGATGTGGAAATGATGTTAACATCATGTAAGGGGCTTATTTATTGCATTTCAACAAACAGAAGAGAAATTATTTTTTGAATAAAGCAGAAAATCTTAAATTATGTGCTATAATCAACACTACTTCAAGTCAATGTGAAATATTAAGTGAAGGCTTTGTCAAGAAAAAAAAATGGGTTATTAAACAAATGCAGCCGCATAAAAATGATTCTCACTCTAAGGCCTCGTTCACACGGCTTATTTGGGCGTGGATTGGAGCCATACTGCGCGCCGTATTTGCGCTGCAGTACGGCTCCAATCTGTCCCAGTAACTACAGTAATCCACATTTCTCATAGAGAACTATGGATTCCGTCAGAAAGTGACATGTCACGTGCCGTAGATAATGACAGTCTATGGGGCCGGCGAGCTGCCGGCCCCCCGCCCCGCTGCACGGCTGCCAGCGTAATTGCAGGGCGAAATCCGTTCCTGCAATTATGCCGGCAATAAGCCGTGTGAACAAGGCCTTACACAGCCAGCTTTCTTATTCATGTACCCGGTGATAACTTCACAAGTCAGAGATCAACATTTCAACAAAAATTCTAGACCATCTGGCTATTAAGTACATGTCACAGTCTCCCTCACTATCATCCTCGGATTATACCACCCTGAACCACAAAACAGACATATCTGATTAGACTGCTAAATCAAGTTATAATGGCCTTAGGATACAATATTTTCAATCTACAATGATCTTTCCTGGGACATTGCATGTTGAGTGTAGTTTCAAAATAAAGGGAGACAAGTATGAGAGGGTTTTTCACCCTTTTCTGGCGTAAAATGCACTAAAAGTAAGCTGGCTGCGATGTATAATCCATCAAACGAATGTGTTAGGTGCATTGTTCGCAAGACTTGACACTTTTTAATGCACCTAACATGAGGGGGTGTTCTGGGGGCGTGACGCACCACACTCGTATTTTATATATGAATTTGGATCAGCAAAACTAGGCGCATTACTGCTTGAACAGGCAGACCTATTTCTATGTGGTCTGCCTAAGCCTGTGGAGTTGAAGTGAAGCTAGATTTGCTGTTAGGGCAAAAAATGGCCATTATTTCTCAACTTACACCACTATAATAATAAAAAGTAATTTATGATATTTATCAAACTATATAAAATTTAATTATTTAAATTTAATAAAAAGTTATCATTTAAATTTAATATAAAAATATATAATATCCTAAAAATATAAAAATATCTCTTATAAGATGTATTTAAAATTAATAGAATCTAAAACCAATTTTACATTAAATAACCCACTGATGATGATGTTCAGATTTTTTCATTTTAATTTTGACTACATTACATTTGAAATTTATTTTTGCTGCTCTCTCCCTTTATTCTACATACAGCAAGAGCCAGCACAGCACAGGTCTTGCTGGGATCTGTGGACAATTAAGCAAGATCAGTACCATAGTTTCTATTCACTGACATGCTATTCTAAGAACTTTTTTCATTTCCAGCCTATCTATAGAGCATACACATATTTGGCTCATTACTAATGCGCTTCAGTTCCATAATGCAGCAAACACACACAGATGAGGTATGTCGAACTTTAGACACCATTTATAATCGCATAAAAACCACTTTCACAGATTCAGGCACATTATACACTTTGCACTATTCACTTCGTCGTGCCTATTTGCATACATGTCTTCCAAATTGTCCAAGTCACCAATCCAGCCAATTATCATGAACATTTTATTGAAAGGGTACGTTCACACGACAAAGGTCAAAATACTTGTAGAATTCTGAATCCTAAAATAGCAATTTTTAAACACTATTTTACTCAAAAACCCAAAGATTTTCAACTCTGTTTTTATTTTTTGTCATGTATTTTTGTTGGATTTTGACGCAGCTTTCTTATTTGGTTTTTCAATTGTTTTTGCATCATAGAGCACTTTTGAGTTTTTGGATGAGGATCCGTGTCAAATTCCAAACCAAAAACAGTCAAAGGTTTCTCGTCGTTTTTCTATGCCATCCCATGGACTTCATGTGGACTATAACATGTGGACTATAATACAGATTTTCAAATGAGGTCTTTTACATTTCAAATTTGCATCAATCTCTGACTGGAAATTCTTGCTGTGTGGATGGACATCTTGTTTCTGTGCATGCATTGACTGGCGGTCTGGTACACCTCTGTACAGTACAGTACTCTACTACATGTTCTGTACTGCTCTTTACATTTGCCAGGATAAGCGGCTCCTTTGGGCACCAGGGGAAGGTAGTCCCATTTCTTTTTTCTGGCACATCGTATATAAAGTACAGAAAACTCATGTCCTCAAAACAGAAAGTGATTTCCAGCTTCCAGCAGCTCTTTCTGACTGTTGTATATAAGTACTTGCTTTATCTGTATTAGTTATCTTTTGAATATACTTTAATCTTCCTTTGGCATGATGTTTGGTGACATTTTGGGGACTCTGAACTGATGACCAATTTTCTATAGAGTTGTGGTTTCAACAAATTATTATTATTTATTTTAAAGCACCATTGATTGCATGGCACTGTAGATTCGGGGGGTTACAAACATAAAACGTAACAAAGTACAGTGGCAACTACAAGTGACTAACAACTGGTACAGAGGAGAAAGAGGACCCTGCCCATGAAAGCTAACAGTCCAAAAGAAGGAAGGAAAGAGACAGAAGATGAGGCGCAGACATGTTTGTGGTGTAGCACAGTGGCAGCAGGGTTATTGTAGGTTGTAGGCGATCCTAAAGACATGGGTTTTCAGGTTGTTTTTGAAGCTGGTGAAAGTGGAGGAGAGTCTGATGTGTTGGGGCAGTGAGTTCAAGAGTATGAGGGGAAGCACAAGAGAAGTCTTGGAGATGGTTGTGTGAGGAACTGACAAGGGAAAAGCAGGTCTTGTGAGGAGCAGATATTGCATTAGGGGAGGTATCTGCAGATTACAGCAGAGATGTATGGAGGGGAGAGTTTATGGAGAGCCTTGTAGGCCATGGTTAGTAATTTGAATTGCATTCGCTAGGCAATGGGTAGCCACTGAAGGTATTGGCAGACAGAGGGAAGAAGCAGAGGAATACAATGGTTTCAATATATAATTAATATTGTATGATAAGGGAACACTGTATACCTATGGTCCAGGCTTCCACAGACTAGACACATGTGCTCTTTAACAGGTTGGGATCCCTGTCTGAAGATCTAACACCCTTTTCAAAAGCTCTCCCAGTTGGCTCTTAATTAGCTCAAGCGTCAAGTAGGACACAGTTTGTGGCACAATGGGCTCTCAGCAGCTGCACTGTATATATATATATATATCTCAAATACCAGCTAGCTAGCGAACATTTATTCTTGAAGATGATATGTTGGAAGCATGGAGAGAGGGGCAAGTGTAAGGATCATATAGACAAGGGCTACAGTGATAACGAGACGTGGCCAGGTAATCTCAAAAATGGCAGATTCTGCGAGAAATTACTGGCTTGAGAATACGAGCAGTTACCATATGTAACCCAAGAAACTGGAGAAACAGAAGCAGGGTGACTTGCGCCCAAGGTTGCACTTATAGAGCAAAGGCTCGTCCATTTGGGCCAGTTCCACAGAATAGCTATTGTAGCAGAAATTGTTTAGGATAGAAAAGCATCAGAACACACAATGCATCACAATTCACTGTAAATATTGCTACATAGCGGTCATAGTGCCAACACTGACTCTTGTCCACCGCAGAAAGTACATACAATGGACATTTGAGCATTACATTTTCTTTAACATCATTTGAATGAACAAGTTTATGTACGTCGCTCAAGGGCGTCTGGGTTATCGATATTTACTTAATGCTCTATGTCTTCCATGTCCTTTTTCCTCTGTATCTGCTGCATTAGGACCTGATGCTAACCTTTGTGGTTCAATTGTGGGCACTGCTGCACACTAAATCATGGCGCTTTTTGGCATCTGGACCCAGCACAGCAGCAGGACCCAGGAGATCTAAAGACATAGGTTAAGTGTACATACCACCTAACTAAATCTTATTGCAGAACAAATATAGAACTTGATGGCAACAGTATTACCTAATGGCAGATAAATCTTTCAGAAAGATCATGTGGTCTGCCACAAGGAAAAAATATTTCAAGAATAGTTTTGGAAACATGATGACGAGTTCAAAGTATTGACTGGCGCTAAGCTGCAGTAACAGACACACATATAGATAAGATGCTGTGGATAAACGATAAAGGGTCTAAGACACTAACTGGATAGGCCATCAATGTATATTGCTGAAAAACCACGTTAAGCTTTATCTTTATCTCTATTTTCTATGTAGTTGAGTTTAATCCACTGTTTTTTGCCATTTTGGGTTTGGAGATGGCTAATAGTAATATAGTGTTTAACAGCATCACAGACAGAAATCCCAGAAAAATGTCTTCCCTTGGTCATCAGTTGATCTCTATTTCTGAGACATTTTAGTCCTTTTTATAAACTGCCCATTTTAGTTTCAAAATAGCATTTATTAAGAAAACATGGTTTAAAGACACCAATACAACATCAAAAATATACTACCAAGATACCATGGAATTAAAATGAATAAACATACAACAAAAGAGAAAAGCAACACCGCCATTTCCAGTACATAGCAATTGTAAGATACAATCTCTAGTAATGTTCCTTTTGAAGAAAGCTGAACTTCATAATACAGGAGGTATTCTATTTTAAAGTGCGTAAAACTAAAGAGCGGCATGGGGTTAATCACCCATGGCTCCCATATTTGAACAAACTTATTAGGGCAACCATGTGCCTCATACATAAGTTGAAAAAGATGGGGGCTAGCTATAATAATTGCAATCAATGCCTGTAGGGTAGAAACCTTAGGATGCTTCCGTGGTTAGGAATAGTTTTCTTAGCATAAAATAAAAGAATTTCACATAAAGATCCAGAGAACAAACTGTCCTTGCTTTTCCAATAGAATAAGAAGACCTTGGGATTCAGCACATTTGACAAACCCACTTTCTGCTAAATACATTCTTTTACTTCTGTCCAAACCAAAGATGATAGAATAGTATAAAATATATGAAAACATAAAAAGTGTAAATCACAAGACAAGGACAGAGAGAAAGAGCTAACCCTTCCCATTCTGAATAATTTGAAGGGGGTGTAGTAAATCTCTTGAAAAACTTAAATTACTGATCAAGATGGTCCATGGCAGAGATTAAGGTGCTAGCCGGAGAGTCCAATATCTTCTCATTATTATCAAAAGTGAAATGAGAGCGTAAAGTGTGATTCCACTACTCCAGCACTTTAATGAGTCTGTCTGAGAAGACCTGTGGTAGTTGTATGTAAAACATGAAGACAGTTTTAATGAAAGCAAACCTGCCACATTAAAATCCAATCCATGGGCAGCATGTTATAGAGGAGCAGGAAGGGCTGAGCAGATTAATACATAGTTTAGTTAGAAAAGTTCTAGTATAACTTGACATGAATCTATTTAAATTTACACTTAGGAGTATATTTACAGTGTTGCTCAGTGAATAATAGCCTATCTTCTATGAATAGCCTCACAGAGATATCCTTCAGTAATTGATTCGGAACGCCCACTGGACTCATAAACCTAGTATAAACAGAGATTTATATTAATAAATTAAGGTTATACAGAAACTTTTGCAACTAAACTATATACCCCTCTACCCCGCTCACCGTGCTCTATTTCATGCAGCCTGTAGATTGTACTTTATTTTCAATGTAACAAGATCACTTTAAGAGGGCTTGTGACACCTAGTACTATAATGGGGATGTTCATAATCTTGTATCATATCCTGCAAACTGTGACCACAGCATGTTGGAAGTAATGTTACTACAAAAGTAGTGGAATTTGGCGTTTACCCTGTGGTGACTTTACCCTTCACAACCACACCTCTAAACCACAAATTTCTAAGCTGTGTCGTTTGAGTTTAGTGGCATATGACATCCATCTACAATACTATTGCTGTACCTCCAGGCAGAACATATAATATATATTTGATTAGTTTGCTGGTGTTACTATCTCTATGGAAAGTGACTACAATCAGCTTTGTGCATTTCATTTTCTCGCTGCCTCAGTAACCTTCTCTTAGTATTTAGGTCACATACACTTCATTCCACAGGCGACTTTAGTTGACGGATCTCATAATGTCTGATTCAGCATAACACAGACCAACATTAGGCAGAAAAAGACTTTGTCCTGGCTTTCTGCTGCCTCTCCAGGATTTCATACAACATACAGAACATTCTCCTATAAGACATGGCATTTATAACACTGGTGTTTAAGGTCACATCTTCATCTAGCTAATGTATACAGTGAATTCCCATTCACCCTCGACTCTCTGCCCTTATAGATATAAATGATGCATGCTGTACAAGGTTCCATAAATTCATAGCAACTTTTAATAGATAAGATTAAAATGCTATATACAGAGGAATATATACATACACTAGAACAATACAGCTACACTTGCCACATATTTGTAAAGTAGATATATGTATGATGATACACCGTTAGGTTTATTTGATTTACATTGATGGTTATGACGACTAATGTGTATTATCACAGTGTCTAGAGGTGCACCATTTTTTGTCATGAGGTATATGTGATATTAAAAAAAATGTTTCCATCTATTTTATTAGTTGGAACAGATTGAAGGAGTTTTGTAGGATACGTTTCTTTTACACAGCCACCTTTTTCTTAACATGGGCTAAAAAGTGACTTTACATAGTTATTAAAGTTATAATTCTGCTTCTCCATTAGAGAAGTAAATATGGAAAGCAGAGCACTAGGAAAAAGTCTCCAAAATTTTTTTAGAAACCATTGTCCCAGACAGCATGACCCCATGAAAACTAAGAGCCCTTTGTAATTTTTTGCCTGAAAGAAAGAAAATTATATGCACATATATCTATCTATCTATCTAAATAAGACAGGGCCATTCCTAGGGGTGGACGAGGAAGGCGATCGCCCAGGGCGCCGGGTCACCGCTCCCCAGAGGGGCCGACGCGGCCAACTGAGCCATGTTTGTAGGCTCACTCCTGCTTTTTCAGCTTTGCCCATACATTTTCAACAGGATTGAGATCAGGGCTTTGTGATGGCCATTCCAAAACATTGACTTGGTTGTCCTTAAGCCACTTTGTAACCAGTTTGGCAGTATGCTTCGGGTCATTGTCCATTTGAAAGACCCATTTCCGCCCAAACTTTAACATCCTGACTGATGTCTTGAGATGCTGCTTCAGTATTGCCACAATCTTCTTCCTCATGATGCCATCTATTTTGTAAAGTGCAGCAGTTCCTCCTGCAGCAAAACAACCCAACAACATGATGCTGCCACCCCTGTGTTTCACAGTTATGATGGTGTTCTTAGGCCTCCAAGCTTCTCCTTTTTTCCTCCAAACGTAACGATGGTCATTATGGCCACACAGTCAAATTTTAGTTTCGTCAAACCACAGGACATGTCTCCAAAAATGTAGGTCTTTGTTCCTCTGTGCATTTGCAAACATTGATCTGGCTTTTATATGTTTCTTTTGGAGTAATGGCTTCTTACTGGCAGAGTGGCCTTTCAGACCATGTTGATAAAGAACTCGTCTCACTGTGGATAATGACACAACCTTACCAGCTTCCAGCAGCAGCTTCACAAGATCTTTTGCTTTTGTTCTTGGATTAATATGCACATGTCGGACCAAAGCACATTCATCTCTGAGACACAGAACCTGTTTCCTTCCTGAGAGGTATGATGGCTGGGCATTTGCATCTTGTTTGAACTTGCGTGTAATTGTTTGTACAGATGAACGAGGCACCTTCAGACATCTGGAAATTGCACCCAAGGATGATCCAGACTTGTGCAAGTCCACAATTCTCTTCCTGATATCTTAGCTGATTTCTTTCTTCTTTATAATACGCATCCACAGGTGTGTCTCTAATTAACTCAGATATTGCCAATAAACCATCAGAAGCTAACACAGACATGACATCATCATATGGACTGTACAAAATTGTTTATAGGCATAGTAATCCTTACTTTGCAGAAAGTGATAAAAATGCATTAAAAAAATCTCTCTCATTATTCTGGCATTTGACAAATATAAATAATTGTGGTAATCCTAATTGACCTAAAACAGGTAAGGTTTATTCTGATTTCATGGCAGTGAGAAAAACATGCATATGTGACTTTTTATAGAGTGTATGTAAACTTCTGGTTTCAACTGTAGATAGATATCCATACATCATTTCTTATCAATCTATTTACCATGCTTATACTGAAGAATTGGGTCAGTCTGAGATGCCAGTGAAACATTGTGGATTGCAGAGTTGAATTTTTGTTGAGAGGCTTTAGGAGGAGTTTACAGACTTTTAATCCCCTGGCTAATGACAGCTTAAGAATCAGAAGTTAGGAAGGACTGGATCCCCTTAAACCCTGTGTATTAATACAGTAAATCCAGATGTACCATTGGCCTGGCAGTAAAATTACATTCCTTAGGTTTTCTTTAACATATCATATTGTTACTATAAAAAAGCACCTAAAGATTAACTAGTTCAAAAAGGATACTACTCTATTGTCACAAAGGTTTATTAAATGTAGATAATGGTCTAATTAATATGTGTGATTAAATTAGTATTTTCAAAATATACATTTTCAGAACAATGAAATAGATTGATCTCCTTGTCTATACAAAGCTTCCTAGTATTGAGATATATAGACTATCATTATATTTTTATGCATAATTAAAGGGGTGGTCCCACCATGCATTTTGATAACATATTGATAAGATATGCTGTCAAAGTGTCATAGGTGTGAGTGTCACCTCTGGGACATGCACCTATCTCAGGAACAGACCTCTGAAAGTCTCGGCTCACGTCTCTCCATTCTGTTCTATGGTAGTTCCGAGTACAGTTGAATACACTAAGTTGTATTCAGAACTCTCAGAGGACAGAATGGAGAGTTGTGCATAAGAGAGACAAGCTCTACATTCCAAACTGAGACTTTCGGGGTCCCGTTCCTCAGCTTAGTTCGGCTCCCACATCTGGGACCTTCACCTATCAGACTTTGATGGCATATTGTCAAGTCAAAGGAGGTACCATGAGCCCTAACTGGACCCCAACCCACTGTCTCTGTCTACTTGATGTGCTGCCCTAAATGGCAGCACTATGCAACTAATGTGCAGGGGCCGTCAGGTGAAAGGATAGTCAAACAGTCCGGGTCAGTAACAGTACAGTAACATTAGGCCACAAAATGGAAGACAAAAGAGAAACCAGGAAACGCGTCAAAGGTGAGAGCACTGTCAGGAGCAAAGTACAAAATCAGAAAACAAGCCAAGGTCAAATAACAATCAGAGGTCTGGTACACAGATAAAGGAAGCAAACAACAAAGCGCTGGTAAGATAAGGCAGCCAAGAAACCATCACGGGCGCAGCCTTCAGTTTGCAGGAGGTTTAAATGTAGTGCCCAGTCACTGTCCCCGTAGCTAATTGGTGCGGTATCCGGGCCCTCCCATTGGCCGGTGAGACATGCCACCTGTCCAGAGTGGCTATACCTCTGTCACTCAGAGAACCTCTAGCAGAGAGTCTCTCAGGGTGGGGTCGCAATCAGCAGCTGCAGAATGTTGTTCCCTGCAAGCTAAATGCTGTCTAAGTAAACTAGCCTTGACAGTACCCTCATCTCCCTTTTAGGAGGGGCCACTGGACCCTTCCCTGGTCTAGTTCTGCCTGGTGAGACTTGTGGAATTCCTTGATCAGGTGCTTAGCACGGATGGATTCAGCCGGAATCCAAATTCACTCCTCAGGACCATAACCCTTCCAGTGGACCAAATACTGCTATGACCCCTGAACTTTACGGGAGTCCAAGATTCGGGCGACTTTATATTATAACTCATACTCTATACAAACTGGAGGAGGATGTCTAGAGGGTGGAGTCACTGAACGATGAAAGACATTACCTTCTTGTCTCCGCATACACAATTTTAGACGATATGCCACCGGATTAACTACCTCTTGAACTACATATGGACCCACAAATAGCGGGACTTTTAATTGGAAGATTTCTGGTGGATAACCATACTTTATCCTCAACAGCAAACTCTCTAGAACAAAGACGGCGTCTATCGCAATTTTTCTTTTGGATGTTCTGATAACATCCACCCTGCTGTGATCAGAAGTAGCACTGGAAAATGACGCATGCCTTGGTTGAAAACATTAGTTGCAGTAAAATGGTGAGGTACCAGATGAGCTACTATCCTGATTATTAATAGTAAATTCAGTCAAAGGTAAGTATTTTACCCAATCTGCCTGCTGATCAGAGACATAACGATGGAGTTTTTGTGTTACCATTTGATTTACCCTCTCTGTCTGCCCATTAGTCTCCGTGTGGAAGGCAGAGGAGAAGGACAGGGTGATACCCAGAGCCTTACAGAGGGCTCTCCAAAATCGAGAAATGAACTGAACCCCTCTGTCTGAAACAATATTTTCTGGTAAACCATACAGTTTGACAATATGTTTGATAAAAAGTTCAGCAAGTTTTTTGAACGACGGTAACCCCCTTAAAGGAACGAGATGGCACATTTTACTGAAGCGATTCACTACCACCCAAATAATAGATTTGCCCTCCGATGTAGGAAGATCAGTCATAAAATCCCTGGAGATGTGGGTCCATGGATGTTCAGGTATAAGTAGAGAGCAAAGTTCGCCAGGCGGACAAGTTCTGAGAACCTTCGCCCGAGCACAGACCTCCCAAGGTGCAACATAGGCTTCCACATCACGAGACAATGAAAGGCACCATTAATTATGAGAAATAAGTCTCTTTGTTCCAGACACCCCGGGATGTCCAGATAATACAGAATCATGAAATTCTTTTAATAATCGTAGCCGGAACTGAGTGGGGACAAAGACCTTCGAAACAGGAAAAATAGCAGGTATCATATTCTGGTGGGTCTTAATCTCAGTGGCTAAATCAGGTGAACTAGCTGAGACAACAGTCTCCTTAGGCAAGATTGGTACCGGATTCACCTGGGGTGAGTGGCTGGCACAGGAGTTTCTAGATAGCACATCAGCTTTAACATTCTTAGTAAAAAAATAATGTCCGATGTGGAATAAACTTTTTAACATTCTCTAAAAAGGTGAGGTGAGGTACTTATGATCTGTAAGGACCGTGACTTGATGTTGCGCACCTACGAGGAAGTGGCGCCATTCCTCGAAGGCCCACTTAATAGCCAACAACTCCCGATTCCCAACGTCATAATTTCTTTCAGCTGAGGAAAATTTACGTGAAAAGAAGGCACAAGGGCGAAGGTTAGTCATAGCAGCAGAGCCCTGAGACAGGACAGCCCCTGCTCCATACTCAGAAGCATCAACCTGGACGACAAAGGGTTTATTATGATCTGCTTGAATCAAACAGGAGCCGATACAAAACACTGCTTAAGTTTCTCAAAAGCCTCTACAGCCTCAGGTTGCCAATTATTGAACTTCACCCCCTTCTTAGTTATGTCAGTCAATGGCCGAACTAAAACAGAAAAATTACGAGAATAGCTTGAATTTTTCAGGGGTCCATACAAAATGAGTTAGGAGTCAGGATATACCCAAGGAAAGGTACATCCTGTACTCCGAAAAAACACATTTCTCAAGTTTGACAAACTATTTTACTTCAAGATTTGTAAGACTTGTCGTACATGTTTAACGTGCAACAACCAATTTTCAGAATAGATTAAAATGTCATCCAGATAAACGACCATACAACAACCAATGAGTTCTCAGAAAACAACATTTAACAAGTTCTGGAAGACTGCAGGAGCGTTACACAACCCAAATGGCATAACCAGATATTCAAAATGACCCCAGGCCTAACACATATCCTATCACTATGTCACCAAAGTGCATGGCGTGAACACTACTTTAAATGTAACAGACATAAAATAATTGAGGGCCATGAAATGCCAGTAATACTATTAACCTGCTCATTTGACTTGGTGGAATAAAAATGGCCATAGATATAAAGATGACTCCTTTTCATTCAGTTTTGCCACACCTAATCACTTGTTCATGACCCAAAAAGCTACTGTTTTCAGCTCATGGAAACCCGTCCCATCAGTAGGAAGAACTGTCTTCTATGCTTTAAAAGTTTAAGTGAAGCAATGTAAAGATGTCCTATTTCCCAAAATATGAGCAATGTTTCCAACATGTGTTGGAAAACTTATTCAGAAATACCCTTTTTCAGACAAATGTCTACATCTTGTGAAAATGGAAGACTTGGGTTGTTAGAGAATCTTTGTCTTTGGGAGCATAATTCTACAAAGCAGGGAGAGATGAGATGCTTCTCGACTTATATGGCTTCTCATATTTTATGAAAATAACAGAATCAGAGATAATCCCTCATAGACATATACATTATCTAACTTCTATAGTAGTTTTAACCTACAATATTGCTAATATTATGAAAATTTTAATTAATACACAATATGCTGATAATATGCAGTAATTGCAAAAGTACCATAAAAGTCACGATTACTAGTTGTTGATCAAATCATAACCCTACAATAACATCCTATTTCTTTATACTTTAAAGGGTACACAGGTGGATTGTTTTCAAGTTATGTTGGTGCTGCAGTAACCAAATAAAAAAACAACATCCCTGTCCTCACCTTTGTTCCAGGTTCCGCTGTCTCCCCAGGTCTTCTGTTTACTTCCAGTCTTGGCAGTCTGAACATTAATGCTGCTGCTGTGGATTGGCTGCACTCGTCACATGTTTTGCCTAACATCATCATTCATATCCCTTCATGTCCCGACAGTGATGCCAGGAAATGTTATGTGACCTCTGCAGTAAAATAGCAGCTGCAGCAGTGACTTTTCAGCTACTGGGACCAGAAATAAACAGAAGGTCCAAGACAAATGAGCATGTTAGTGGGGGAACTGGCATTTTATTCCCTCAGTTACTTTAAATCCATCACATAAGACAGGGGCGGCCAACGTCTGGCCACAAAATTGTTTGTTCTGGCCCTGCAACCAATGTCCCTGAATTAGCAAACAAGTTTTGAGAGCTTGTGCAGTAGCAAACCTCACTCAAGCTGTACCCACCCAAAAAGCTACTGCGCATGCGCTGGTTTCCATAGCTCTTGGAATTTGTTTACTGACTCAGGGACACTGAGTGAATCAGTAACAAGTCTAGTCTATGCCATTTCTGCCCGATATGCCTTTGCATGTCTGGGGAGGTGTGAAAATGACAGCACCGGGGAATGGAGACTCTGGAGCATTTCATGTAATCTCGAGAGAGGAGTGACATGTAACACGTCAGTTACAACTCTCATCCATGCCTTTACTCCCCCATTGGAGCTAGGAAACGGCATGGTTGAGATTTGCTACTGATCAGCAATGTGAATCTGCGCTTGTGCTGACCAGGGATAGAAGTGATTGCAGTTATCACATAATGGGGTGAGTTAATTAGATGTTTTACCAAATATAGCAGACTAAGGCTATGTTCACACGGCATAATTGCGGGGCGTACAGGACGCCCCGCAATTATGCCCGATGTTTGGGAATCACGCTGATCGGCGAGTACTCCCGCGACGAGGGGGGCCAGCAGCCCGCTGGCCCCATAGACTGTCATTACTCGCAGCGCGTATTCGCCGCAAGTAATTGACATGTCACTTATTTCCCCGCGCGTACAATACGATCGTATTGTACCAACGGGGAGAGGAGGCGTAATCCATAATACTCTATGAGAACTGTGGATTACCGTAATTTCAGTGCACATCTTGCTCATATTAGAGCGCAAATACGACGCGAAATGCACGCTAAAATTTGCCTGAACGTACCCTAATTTTTACATATTATTATGTTTACATATAATGTTATAAATAACCAAATGGTCCTTGACAAAAAAATATAGGTCCCCCACCCATGGTATAAGGAAACATTACAAGTTCAGTGGTTTAACCATGGCAAAGGACAAAGGAACTGATTAAATCAAGGTCTTATATTAGGTACATCAGCAGCTTCATTAGGGAATATTTCTGTGCTAGATTATCACTGTCATACTGGCCTGGAAAACACGCCATCCTGGAATAAGAAAGTGGAGTAAATTAAATAAGGCAATGCTCAGCACATGAGGTATAGCTCATTAGAAAGTGTATTACAGGTAGGAAGTATATCTCATAGGAGATGAAGAAGAGATGCGGTGATATTTCATAGATGTTCTTACTCATCATACATCACTGCAATATACACCTATATGGAACAAATACGCAAATCAGCCTTTGTAGCTTATGATAAAATAGCACAGGCATTTATACAAAGTGGAATATTCCAGGGTCTTGCTTACAAACTAAGTTACTCTTTCATAAAGAGATAAAAGCACCCATACTACTGAAAGAATCTAACGAAAATGGTTGTATAAACTACCAGTACTACCAATTAGGATTTGTATATAGGACATGATTTATACAAAAGAATTTCATTGAGCTTAGTATATCTTAATCTAGATGTGGTTTTAAGAAGATTAAATAGGAACAAAAAAATCAGAGATGTAAACCAGGATTTGCAAATCATCCAAAGATTACAGTTTTGTTAAATATTAGAACAGAATATGCCATGTATCAGAGGTGGCATCCTTCAGTAGATTCTGAGGCACTACTTAGTATTCTGCTATGACTTTAAAGCTTTCTGTAGGCCACAAGCAGGAGAAATTGTGATGGTGTAGACATTTCTCCTTACTCAATATCACCATAAAAGGGTTTTTCAAAATTTTTGGGCATCCACGGCAGGGACAATAGACGAGGTAGCTAGAGGGAGAGGTGAGCGGGGATGTAACCCAAAGACGACAAAAAAGGGGGAGGCCCCAGCGGATTCCGAATCTAAAGAGTTATAGGAAAACTCTGCCATGGGGAGAAGATCAGACCAGTTATCATGACGAGCGGACACAAAATGCCGCAAGTAGGTACCCAACACCTGGTTAACCCTCTCTACCTGCCCGTTAGTTTGAGGGTGATATGCAGATGAAAAATCTAGCTGAATCTGCAACTGACAGCACAGAGCCCGCCAAAATTTAGCAATAAACTGGACTCCCCTGTCAGAGACAATATGCAAAGGGAGACCGTGCAATCGGAAAACATGACGGAAAAAATGTTGGGCCAGCTGGGGGGCAGAGGGTAACCCAGGCAGAGGGATAAAATTAGCCATTTTGGAGAAACGATTGGTCACCACCCAGATGACCGTGTTTCCAGACGAGGTCAGGAGATTTGTAACAAAGTCCATGGCGACATGGGTCCAGGGTTTTTCCGGCACAGGGAGAGGCTGAAGAAGGCCCGCGGGTTTGAGACGAGGGACCTTATTACGGGCACAGGAGGTGCAGGCCAGAACAAAGTCCCTGACATCCTGAGAGAGGGTGGACCACCAGTAATAACAGGAGACCAGCTGAAGGGACCTATGGACTCCTGGATGTCCAGCTGTTCGGGAAGAATGTCCCCACTTCAGGATTCTAGGCCGCAAAGCAGGACGCACATAAGTCTTCCCGGGGGGCAAGTGTTGAAGATCCACGTGAGCAGCCATGACGAGCCATTCTGGAGGGACTATGTGCTGTGGAGGAGACTCAAGACCCACCGTATCCGAAAAACGAGATAGAGCGTCAGCTTTGACGTTCTTCCCAGCTGGCCGAAAGTGTAGAAGAAAGTTAAAACAGGCAAAAAAGAGTGACCATCTGGCCTGCCGGGGATTCAGGCGTTGAGCCGACTGAAGATATAGGAGGTTTTTATGGTCGGTGAAGATGTTAATAGGGTGACGAGCCCCCTCCAGCAGGTGACGACACTCTTCTGGAGCCATTTTTATGGCCAGTAATTCGAGATCACCAATGGTATACTTCTTATCGGCAGGAGAGAAAGTTTTGGAGAAAAACCCACAAGTATGCAGTTTACATGAGGAGGATATCTGCATGAGGACAGCGACGGCACCAACAGGGGAGGCGTCCACTTCCAGAATGAACGGGCGGTTAGGGTCCGGGCGAGACAGAACCGGAGCAGACGTGAATGCAGATTTGAGACGGTTGAAGGCTTCTTGAGCTTCAGGGGGCCAGGATTTGGGATTGCCGTTTTTCTTAGTTAGAGCCACCAGGGGAGCCACAAGCATAGAGAAGTGTGGGATAAATTGTCTATAATAATTGGCGAATCCCAAAAAATGTTGAATGGCCCGAGGCCCACTGGTTGTGGCCACTGTAACACTGAGGAGAGTTTTGAAGGATCCATCTGGAGACCCTTATCAGAGACGATGTACCCTAAGAAGGGTAAGCTGGTACTTTCAAAGAGACACTTTTTCGGTTTGGCAAAAAGCTGATGGGTGTGGAGTCGCCTGAGGACCTGGCGGACGTGGTGGCGATGAGTTTCGAGATCAGGAGAAAAAATTAGAATATCGTCCAAGTAAACAATAACACAGACGTAGAGTAGGTCCCGGAAGATCTCGTTGACAAAGTTCTGAAACACAGCAGGGGCGTTGCAGAGACCGAATGGCATAACCAGATACTCGAAGTGGCCATCCCACGTATTAAACTCCGTTTTCCACTCATCGCCTTCTCGAATGCGAATTAAGTTATAAGCACCGCGTAGATCCAGCTTGGAAAAGATTTTCGCGCCACGCAGGCGTCGAAAAGTTCTGAGATCAAGGGCAGAGGGTAGCGGTTTTTTTACCGTAATTTTATTTAAGCCCCGATAGTCGATGCAGGGCCGGAGAGACCCGTCTTTTTTCTCCACGAAAATGAAGCCGGCTCCTGCTGGAGACGATGACTTACGAATAAAGCCTTTACGGAGGTTCTCAATAATGTACTCTGACATAGCCTTAGTCTCCGGAACGGAGAGAGGATAGACCCAGCCCGAGGGAGGAGTACAGCCAGGTTTATACTATGGGGCAATAAAAGGCCGGTTGGAGAAAGAGTTTCGGCCTGTCTTTCCGAAAAGACATCAGCAAAGTCCCAGTATGGCGTAGTTAGGCCTGGTGGAGGCTTGGGAAATTTCAGAGAGGCGACCCGAGGAGCAGGTTGCGGCTTAGACAGGCAACGCGAGAGACACGCGGAACCCCAACGCATGACTTCACCTGTGCTCCAGTCCAAGGGTCGGGGTATGGTCCTGCAACCACGGGAGGCCCAGAAGGATTTCAGACGAGGATCGAGGCAAAGGGCGAGAAGTTGCAAAGTCTCCTTGTGAAGAGCCCCAATCGCAAGGTGAGGGAGCAGTGGGGGAAACGGATTTGCATCCTTAAGGCATTCGCCACTGACTGACGAGACGAACATAGGCTTTTTGCAACAGAATCACTGGGAGACGAAACCTGGTCACAAAATTCGTGGCTTAGAAATTTCCTGCAGATCCTGAAAACAATAAAGGCGGTGACCTGAAAGGTGCTCTCCGGTGAAACACCATACATACGGGCAGGTCAGATGGGAGAGGCCGCTCTGACAACCTAGGGTTGCCCCTCCAAAGAGCCCTAGGGGCGGAAGTTTTCCCGGGCGTACCAGACAGTCCCCAATAAAGTTTCCAGGGAACCCCCACCAAAAGAAAACACAGCTGCTTCTGACGACGCTGTGAACGTTCCTCCTGGGACAGGTGGGCTCTCTCAACCTGCATAGGTTCTTCTTTGGAAACCATCGGAGGAGAAAGAGGTGGTCACTGGAAAGTGGGAGCCAAGCGAGGTAAACGGCATGGACAGACGACCTCCCGTTGGAGGCGGAGCTCTTGTTGCCTTTCGGCGAACCGAATATCGATTCGGGTGGCTAAGTGGATTAAGTCATTCAGAGCAGCTGGTAGATCCCGAGCGGCGAGCTCATCCTTGATTACGTCCAGAGAGACCTTGCCAGAACGTCCGCCACAAAGCTTCGTTATTCCAGTCCAACTCCGAAGCGAGAGTTGCGAACATGAACAGAATACTGACCGACCGTGGTGTCGCCCTGACGCAGCCGGAGCAGTGCTGCGGCGGCCGAAGAAGTACGGCCTGGTTCCTCAAAGACCATGTGGAACCCCCGGAGGAAGGTTTGGAGGTCAGCAGTCAGAGAATCCCCCCGATCCCATAGTGACGTGGCCCAAGCCAAGGCTTTTCCAGACAAGAGGCTGATTATGAAGGCCACCTTGGCTCGCTCTGTAGGGAATTGATGCCCCATCCTCTCGAGGTGGATGAAGCACTGGCTGATGAACCCACGGCATTTCTTGGGGTCTCCATCGTAGCGTGAGGGAAGTGGCAGATGCAGAGAGGGTCCCAAAGCCGGAGCAGGTAGAGCAATGGATGCCGGAGCAACGGATGCAGGTGCGGCGGCGGCTGCTGGTGGAGGTAGACGTGCCGCATGGTTCTGCATCATGGCCGCTAGCTGGTCGATACGTTGGCTCTGCTGGGCGACTGCCGTCGTGACATCCTGGAGGTCGGGCAGAGGTACCCTGGCGAAATCCATGGCCAGTTCATACTGTAATGCGGGAGTGGATTCGCTGGACCACCGCAAGCGATGATAGTTAAGCCACGCCATGGAGTGGAGTCTAAGTAGCCCCCGGTGTTCACCAGAGCCCGCCGCAAAGCGGGATGGACTTGCTGCGGCATGAGGCTACCAGGTCGCTACCCCTGACGTGACTTGCTTGCGGCGGCGGCCAGGGTAATGCTTGGTACAGAATCGGGATCCGTAGACGTAGTCCGGGACAGGCAGGAGGTTAGGACGGGCGGCAGAGGTTTGTGGTCAGAGACAGGCAGAAGGTCAGGGCAGGCGGCAAACAGGCAAGGTCAGGAAACGTAAGCAGGTGGACTGGTATACGGGAAGACAAGACGGACTTCTGAATACAGACTAGGCACTCCAAACACACACCAACGAACTGGCAGTGAGTGTTGGAGGCGTGCACTATCAATAGGGTCAGCGGCCAGCGATGGCCAATTACCGGCGCGCTATCCCTTTAAATCCCGACCAGTCATCGCGCGCGCGCCCTAAGCAGCGGGTACGCGCGCGGTGGCTGTCAGAGCCAGACACAGGAGCGGGGACTGGCGAGTACGGGGTTTCCTGGGCAGGAGCAGAAGGACAACGGCTGCGGGCAGCAGCAGCACCCGCGCCAGACTCCGTAAGCGCAGGGGGGGCGGCCGTGGCGGGCCGCGGCGCTGAGCCCCATGACAGTGGATCACACTATCTAAAAAGAAATAGTGTATAGCACAGAAAGAGACAAAACTGCTCGAGTAAGGGGTAATTTAGTTCCTTTTAGTCCTAATCTCCCTAAACAACTGACCCCTCTTTTTCTCATACCACATGAGTGGCAGTGGTACCATAAGGAGAAAGAAACAAAAGTGCATGGAAGTTCTGAAAATCAGCTTTGTCAATGAAGGAATGATCAATATACTTAGAAAAGAAGTTATCTTAAATTGGTTGTCTCACCACGCTGTTTCACGGAGCCAAAAGCAGCTTTCATTCATGCATCCTGTCTCTTCATGGTCAGACTGTGGGTGACTAGCATATCAACTCTGTATTCAAAGGTCTGCTTATTACTCTGACATGAGAGCAGGAGATGTTTATCTAAACTCTGATATGAGAGCAGGAGATGTTTATCTAAAGTCCAGACAATCTTCAGAGCTAAAGTAAACAGAGTAATTAGTCTCCTTTGTTTGCTAGATCAATTATACGCAAGCTTTCTTACTGCTTGCAGTTCTGTATGCCAACTTGTGTGATAACTTCATCCCTGCACTCAGAGTGGCAAAAATCAACAAAGCAAAATAAACAAAGCAATCTTTTTGAAAAAAAAATCTTCTTTTACTGTTATTATTATTTATTTTAGAGTGCCATTGTTTCCAGGGCACGGCAATTAAGTACAATGGTGTTGACGAATGACTAACAACTGGTACCCTGCCCATGAAGGCTTACAATCTACAATATCCCTACATGTTGAAAGCAAATCTTTGTAGCAAGGCAACCCCATTAAGGACTGTTGTGGGTACTATAGCGGCTTTCTTATACTCTATTCAGACTTTTTTATCTACACATTTTATCTATATTTTTCCTTTTTTATCCATGTTTTGTTAACCTTTCTATAGTTTTACAAGGCTTAAATTGATATCAAAGTCTCAACATTTCCTCACTGAATCAGTTTTCATCCATTTGATTGCATTTTTCAGTGGGCAGAAAGGACCACCGCACTGCAAAATAATTGTGTACTGCAGTTTGGGAGGTTGTCTCAAACCCTACTTACTTGAAAATAGATACAAATAAATAATATGATCAGAGACATTATATCAGCACAATAAGTAATAGAGCTCATTAGGACATTTTCCTTGATATTACTGCAATTTCACTTAATGGTTTTCCTAAAATGAAAAAAAATGTGTGATGCTTAAGTCTCTCTAAGAAGTAATGGATAGTTTACAATAGGGTTAAATCCATTAGTGAACTGCTCAAGGCTTCAACTATCAAATAAATAATCGTTCATAAAATCAATATGCTATTAAGCCTTCATTATATTGGTGGGGAATTGATCTGTCAGCTTTTACATTTAAAAGCTCTATTTTCTGATCTGTGTGCCAGCCAAATGTGGAGCGAGGAACTATGGGTTTATTTTATATCTTATAGTTACACAGTTAAATAGGCTAAAAAAAACACATTTCCAACACATTCAAACTTTCTAAAACTTGGATGTTTGATCCAAAGGAAGAAAAGTTTGTAGTTAACTTGGTTGGACAGGAAAAAATCCCTAATGAACCTTCAAGGCATTCGGATAATTTCCCAGAATGCATTAAAACATCACTTTTCCTGTTTTAATAATTATCAGAGGCAGATTTACCATTCAGGCTTGTGGGACCACAGGCCTTGGGCAGTTATAACATGGCAGACAACTAACCTTATACCCAAGTATATCATGGCTCACATAGCTCTTAAGGGGCTATATTGTTCAATGCCCAAAGGCCTAAGCCACTCTCCATCCACCTCTGGCTATGACTATATGGCCTCTTCTATATCTATATTTTAAAATGCTACCATATTGCACAGAAATATTTTCTAGCAGATAAAACCTAAAACTCTCTACCAAAGAGCCCAAAACTGGGTGCCAGTGGTTTCTATTCTAAAATACATCCTTTTTAGTATTTGCACATTTATCTTATTAAATATCTCACTATTGTTATGTGGTCATAGTAAGACTGCTGCAGACGTCAAATCATTTATCTGTGAGGTTGCAATATCACTAGTCGAAATAATTGAGTTGACCACTTTCTTATGTTACTTAAAACTCTGTTCATCTATTTCCCAGTTACTTTAAATGCAATACTAAAAGAAAAGCAATATATGAAAATTGTATATTTACTAGTATGGCCACCATTACATATCACCCCATCTCTGTTTACTCATATCACTTTCCTAGAGCCTGGGAGTCTGGAAAAAGCTGATTAGCATTTTTTGAAGGACCTAAAATGGTGGCCATATTAGTTGTACACCAGCGTCACCACAACAGATGCTTGGGGCATGCATTTAACATGAGCCATCGCCTATTCTAGTGAGTGACACCACAGACCTTCAAACATATTCAAACGATTGCTTCCCAAAAGGAATTATTGTGATCACTGAGGGACTGCCTAAAAAGAACAAAATAATAATGTAACACTTTGTGTGGTTTACCCTGTTGCGTGAAATGAGCAATTTAAAAGTCTGCAAATACATTTATAACAGAGCATACCAAGAAGAAATTGCACATTATAAAGTCATTTAGGACCTACCTCTTGAAATTTATGTTTTATGACCATTACATCACTTTACTAAAACTAAATAAACGATACAATAAAATTCCACAATTACATTTGCTAAATATCACTTTTAGTGTCCCATAAAATTTAATAGCATTTTGGGTCACCTTTGAAAGCTTTTAAATAAACCTTGGAAGAGATTTCACACATAAGGTGACAGTGTTTCATGTGAAATATTTAGTATATTTTTATCCTATTATCATCTACATGCTGACCCTAATGTAGATAGTTAAGTTATATTAGGTTTCAGCCACAAACTTAAATGTATTTTATTGATATTTGATGTGATAGAGCAACACAAAGTAGGAAGTATTTGTGAAGTGTAAAGAAAATGATATGTGCTTTTCCATATTTTTTCAAATTAAAAAACTGAAAAGTGTGGTGTGCATATGTATTCAGCCTCCTGCACCCTGACAATCCTAAATAAAATCCAGTGTGACCAATTGCCTTTAGAAGTTACCTAATTAGTAAATAGAGTACATCTGTATGTAATTTATTCTCAGTATAACTACAGTTGTTTTGTGAAGGTATCAGAGGTTTGTTACATAACATTAGTGAACAAATAGCATCATGAAAATAGAGGTACACTCCAGACAATTCAGGGATAAAGTTGTGGCAAAGTCTATCACAGGGTTAGGTTTTAAATAAAAAGTCCAAGCTCTAGACATTTCATCTTCAATCCATCATCCGGAAATGGAGGAGTATGGCACAACTGCTAACTTACCAAGACATGGGCGTCCACCTAAATTGACAAACCAGATAAGGAGAGCACTAATTAGAGAAGCAGCCAAGAGGCCCAGGGTCACTGGAGTAACTACAGAGATCCACAGCTCAGGTGGGAAAATCTGTCCACAGGATAACTATTAGTTGTGTACTCCACAAATCTGGCCATAACGGAAGAGTGACAAGAAGAAAACCATCTTTGAAAGCAAGCCATAAGTTTGCAAAAAGCTATGTAGGGGATATAGCAAGCATGTGGAAAAAGTAACTCTGGTCAGATGAGGCCACAAATGTTCGCCAACCAATCTGATTGAGCTAGAGCTATTTGTCAAATAAGAATGGACAAAAAATTCCAGCCCCTAGATGTGCAAACCTGGTAGAGACATCCCCCAACACATGTGCAGCTGTCATTGGGGCTACAAAGAATTTAAGCTGATTACATATGCACGATACACTTTTTAGTTTTTTATTATTCACATATTTGGATAAGCACATAATATTTTCTTTACACTTTACAAATACTTGCTATTTTGTGTTTCTCTATTGCATAAAATATCAATAATATACATTTAAGCTTATGGCTGTAACCTTTGAAAATGAGGAATAGTTTATGGGGTATGAATATTTTTGCAACCCACTGTACATAGTTAATACGGGTGAAAAAAGACAAATGTCTATTGAGTTCAAACAAGAGGAGGGGGGATATGAATGAAGGGAGGGATAGAGGGAATTTTTAAGCTTTGTTTTTCTCTGTTTATGCAGACTTTTGCAACCCATAAGGCAAAAACCAATCTGATCCCAAAATTGCCATCAGACTGAATCTAGATGTTTTATAAGGCTACATAAGTATTAATATTATTTAGTAGTAAGTGGTTATCTAAACCTTGAAACCCTCAACTGTTCTTGCTGTGACCAGCTCCTCAGGCAAGCTATTCCACAGATTCATGGTTCTCGTGGTAAAGAAGGCTTTTCTCCTCTGGAGATTGAATCTTTTTTTCTCCAGACAGAGGGCGTGCCCCCTTGTATTTTAAGGGGGATTTACATTAAATAACTTTTCACCATACTTTTTGTAGGGCCCATTTATATACTTATTTAAATTAATCATATCTCCCCGTAGGTGTCTTTTTAAAAATTCAATAGGTTTAATTCTTTTAACCTTTCCTCGTAACTAAGTTGCTCCATTCCCTTATTTGGTGCTTGTATTTGTACTGTCTCGAGCTCCATTACATCATTTCTTTTAACTGGAGAACAGAACTGAACAGCATATTTCAGATGCGGCCACACCAATGCTTTATACAGCTGGAATAGTACATCCCTATCCCACGAGACCATACTTCTTTTAATACATGCCAATATCTAGCTGGCCTTAGAGGCTGCTGATTGGCAATGCATGCTGTTGGGCTATATATAATCTACAAGTATACCCAGATCCTTCTTAACAAGTGATTCTCCCAGTTTACACCCCTAGGACAGTGATGGTGAACCATTTAGAGACTTATTTATCGCACAGCGCCCACACAGTCATTCAACCTGAATACTGAGGTGATGACTATCTCTGTCTCTATAACAATACAACCAATATTACTGCCATACAGTGACCATACATTGGTAGATAACAGTTGTATGCAGGTGCTCTGCACACATATAAGTGATTAATGTAAAGTTACATCCAGTCTTCTCTGAGTCGTTCTCTTCCCTGATGAGTTGTTCTTTCCCTTTTTTTCACCATCCTGCTCATACCACCATGACAGCTTCTCCTGCCCATGACTCAACCCTGCAGGATTTACCATGCAAACATCTTAGACTCCTCACTTTTCCAGCACTTACCTAAAAATTCCTACCTCTGTATAAACTCCCCATCCATAGCTCCCCAAATGGAAAAAAATGCCCCCTCTGTGCCGATAACGGTAAAAGTGGCTATGGAGCCCCA
Source organism: Phyllomedusa bahiana (assembly GCA_025379985.1). NCBI lineage: Eukaryota > Metazoa > Chordata > Amphibia > Anura > Hylidae > Phyllomedusa > Phyllomedusa bahiana. Next base: position 53,249 of record JAODAL010003678.1, read on the forward strand.
ATATTTGCACCAAGTTTTAGTCTTGTTTCATGTCCCCATATAGTAGGTAGTTAAATTCCCCAATATAGTACACCTCCAAATAATATGGTACACCCCCAAACTAGGTAGGCCGATAGGTAAACCCCCTTATGTAGGTCATCCTTAATTAGGTAGGTTTATAGCCCCCTGTTAGGTAGATTTATTTGTCCCCCAATATGTAGGCATCTAGATCCCCCATTAAGTAGATAGGTGTGTATTTAGGTCTCCCCAATAAGTAATAATATAGGACCGTATTAGGTAGTAATATCGTCTCTCTTGTAGGTAGATGGCTAGGTATATAGGGCTCCTGTATGAAAGAGTCTTACAGCATTTTCTAAATGTATTCTGTTGCGAGACACCTTTATTTCTCATCCTCGCCAGTTTGAAATTAGCATTAATTAGAACCACATTTTTGTGCCACATTCTAATCTTATAAATGCAGCGCGACACATCCCCTAAGTGTGTAGGATGTCAGGTTTGCGCTTGTTTTTGGCGCACAACCTTTAATACATTTGTTGGACAGGGCAAACCATAGTATTTTTGTTGGACTTGACGCCAAAAAACTGTTGCAGCCCGATTCATACATGTCCCCCTATATCCACAGCCGCTCCACTGTCCAGACTTTTACTCACCTCTTCATAAAAACAAATCAGGTTGCTCTGACAACTTCTGTCCTTAGCAAAACCATGCTGGCAAACACTTGATGTCATATTCAGCCACATAATCCTGGATATAGCCCCTCAAATAGTTTTCCCACAATAGATGTACTTACAGGTCTATAATTTTCTGGGCAAGACCTAGAGCTCTTTTTGAAGATAGGAACCACATTTGCCTTTCGCCATTCCCTGGGCACTATCCCTGTCACTAAAGGATCTCTAAATATTAAGTAGAGGGGTACAGAATTAACTTTAACCCCTTAAGCCGACTGGCTGAAAAGTACTTAAAGACCAGCACATTTTTTTAGTTTTTGCCTCCTTGCATTTCAACAGTTGTAAGTTTTTTTTATATTTTCAATGACACTTTTGTATGAGGCCATGTTTTATGCAGGAAAGGTTGTACTTTCTGAGGGAATAGTTTAATTTCACTTATAAATTATTTCAGAATTTTTAAAACATTTTTTTCAAATTTGTAAAAACAAATTCTACACCATTCACATTTCATACTTAATAACTTGTTAGATTAATTGTACAGGTTATTACAGTCATGTAAATACCTAATATGTGTAGGGTTTTTTGTTTGTAATGTATGCACAATTTTTATTTTATTAAATATTTAATTTTATTTTATTATTTTATTTATTTTTTTCTACACTTTTTTATGTTTTTTACTTTTCTTTTATAATCCAGTGAAGGGAGAACTGTTTTACATTGTTTTACACTTAGTAATGTATTAGCATATGTATATATTCTAATACATTACAATCTGTGTCAGTTAGACACAAGCAGCAGACAGGGCAGCAAACAGTGTGCCCTGACTGTAGGCTTGTCAAACAGACAGCCCTGGGGCTACTCTAGGTCCCCAGGGCTGACTGTCCAGACATGCCCTGGATTCTGTTGGGTCATCAGGATTCCCGATTATCCGACAGTTACTTACCCACTTGCAAGCATTCTCATTTTACTTACCAACCTTTTATGTGGAACAGTATCAAATGCTTTAGAAAAATCTAGATATATGACATCCAGTGCCTCACCCCGATCCAGTCTAGCACTGCCTTCCTCATAGAAGCTGATGTGATTAGTTTGACAGGACCGATCTTTCATAAACCTATGCTGGAACGGTGTTGTTACGGATGCAGGTAGTGGATCCGCTGGACCACCGCAAGCGGTGGTGTAAGCCGTACCAGGGAGCGGAGTCTAAGTAGAGCCCGGTTTTCACCAGAGCCCGCCGCAAAGCGGGATGGACTTGCTGCGGCGGAGAACTACCAGTCGCCCCACTGGCGGACTTGCTTGCGGCGGCAGCCAAGGCAGTTGCGTGGTACCAAATCGTGTGACATAGGCGTAGTCGGGGACGGCAGGAGGTCGGGACAGGCGGCGAAGGTTCGTGGTCAAGAAACGGGTGCGTAACGGTTGGGTACAGGGTTTAGACAGGAAACAATACAGGAAACGCTTTCTCTGAGGCTTTTAAGGCACATAGATCCGGCAAGGAGTGCCGGGCGGAAACCTTATATAGGGTCAGCGGTCAGCAAAAACCCAATTACTGACGCGCTGGCCCTTTAAATTTCAGAGAAGTACCACCGCGCGGCCCCCTAGGGGGCGCGGCCACGCAGGCAGCCGGCAGAGAGCCGTAAAAGGGAACACAGGAGCGCGGCGGGGTAAGTGGTTGCACTCGGGGGGGGCGAGCACGCCCACGGCCCCGGGACCTGCGGACCGCGGCGCTACTCGTCCCCGGCGCAGGGGAGCACGGGACAGACAAGGGGTGCGCACCGCAGCCCGACCCCTGGCTGCGGGACCACCCTTTGACAGTACCCCCCCCCCCCTTTGGCCTCCCCCCCTTCTGGAAAGAAGGAACTTCTTTAGCAAGTCACGATCCAGGATGTTGCCCTCCGGCTCCCACGATCTCCCTCGGCCCCAAATCCCTCCCAATCGATGAGAAAGTGTCGTTTCCCTCTGATAGCTTCATAGCCAGAATTTCTCTTACTGTGAACACGTTGGAGGCCTCCGCTTCAGGGGAGAGGGGACAACTTTCTTCGAGAAAACGATTGAGCATGACAGGCTTCACCCAGCGATACATGAAACGCGTTTGGAATACGCATGGTGGGAGGGAGCCGGAGCTTATAGGCCACAGGATTGATCCGCTTCAACACCTCAAAGGCCCAGGAAACCGTGGACCCAGCTTATAACTAGGGATTTTGAGCCGGGACGTATTTGGCAACAGCCACACCTTCTCACCCAGAGCGAAAATCGGGGATGGTTTCCTCTTCTTGTCCGCCTGCGACTTCATGCGGCCAGCAGCTTGCTGCAGGGATTGGCGCATCTGCTCCCAGATGGTAGTCATGTCCTGGACCAGGGTGTCTACGCGGAACCTCGGAGGCAGAAGGCAGAGGGAGGGGAGGGCGGGGATGCAGCCCATAGACGATATAGAAGGGAGTAGACCCCGTGGATTCAGAGTCGTGAGAGTTATACGAGAATTCGGCCCAGGGCAGTAAACCGGACCAATCGTTTTTGACGGGCCGAGACGAAAGTGGCGAAGGTATGTGCCAAGGATTTGGTTGATCCTCTCCACCTGACCATTGGACTGCGGGTGGTAAGCCGAAGAAAAGTCCAACTTTACTTGCAACCTGAAGCAGAGGGCACGCCAGAACTTGGAGACAAATTGGACCCCACGGTCCGAGACGATGTACGTGGGAGGCCGTGAAAACGAAAGATGTGTTCAAAGTAAGTGTAGCGAGCCGAGGAGCGATGGCAGACCTGGTAACGGGATGAAATGCGCCATCTTTGAAAAATGGTCTGCGACCACCCAAATGACAGTATTGCCAGAAGACGGGGGAGGTCGTGATGAAGTCCATAGACACTTGGGACCATGGAAACTCCGGCGTGGGCAAGGGGTGCAGAAGACCAACGGGCCATGAAGGGGGGTCTTATCCGGGCACAGATAATACAGGCTTTCACAAATTCTCTTGTGTCCTTAGCCAGAGTCGGCCACCAATAGAAGCGAGAGATTAGCTGAAGTGTCTTTTGAGCGCCAGGATGCCCGGCCACCAAGGAGCAATGTCCCCACTTTAGAATCCTCCTCCGGAGAGCCGGACGCACGTAAGTCTTCCCCCGAGGAGTCTGCTGGAGGTCCACCGGAGCAACATGAACCGGGACTTTTCGGGGGGAATAATATGCTGGGACCGGGTCTTCCCCGATGGTATCAAGGCGCGGGAAGAGAGCATCAGCCTTGACGTTTTTTTTCTCCCGGGCGGAAGTGGATCCGGAAGTCAAAGCGCGAGAAGAACAGCGACCACTGGCTTGGTGGATTCAGGCGCTGAGCTGACTGAAGATACAGAAGATTCTTGTGATCTGTATAAATGTCAATGGGTGGCAAGCCCCTTCCTGGAGGTGGCGCCATTCCTCCAGGGCCAGTTTTATGGCTAGCAATTCCCGATCCCCTATGGCATAATTCTTTTCCGCTGGGGAAAAGGTCTTGGAAAAAAAACCGCAAGTGCGAGTTCTGCCCTTGGTCCCTTTCTGCATGAGAACCGCCCCTGCTCCCACAGACGAGGCATCCACCTCCAGGGCGAAAGATTTTTCTGGGTCCGGGCGAGACAGGATAGGTGCAGAGGCAAAGGCCGCTTTAAGCTCCGAAAATGCCTTCTCGGCCTCCTGTGGCCAGAGTCTCGGATTGGCATTCTTTTTGGTATGGGCCACAATTGGTGCACCAGTGTGGAAAAGTGGGGAATGAACTGGCGGTAGTAATTTGCGAACCCTAAGAAACGCTGTATGGCCCGAAGTCCGACAGGTCGAGGCCACTGTAGAATGGCCGCTAACTTCTCTGGGTCCATCAGTAGGCCTTTATCCGAGATGATGTATCCTAAGAACGGAAGGCTAGTCCGATGAAACAGGCATTTCTCCAACTTGGCGTACAACTGGTTACTGGGGGAGGGGAAATCAGTACCCGGCGCACATGCACCCCATGAGTCTGGGGATAGGAGAAAAGATCAGAATGTCGTCTAGGTAGACGATGACGCAGGAATAGAGGAGGTCTCTGAAAATATCGTTAACAAATTCCTGGAAGACAGCTGGCGCGTTGCACAATCCGAAAGGCATCACCAGGTATTCGAAGTGTCCGTCACGCGTATTGAAGGCCGTCTTCCATTCCGCCTTCACGGATTCTAACGGGTTGTAAGCTCCCCCCAGTCTAATTTGGAAAAAATTTTTGGCCCCCGGAGCCGGTCGAAGAGTTCAGAGTTTGAGGAACAGATAATGGTTCTTCACGGTGACCTTGTTAAGACCCCGGTAGTCGATGCATGGACGTAGAGAACCATCCTTTTTCCCCAACGAAGAAGAAAACCCGGGTCCCGCTGGGGAAGAGGACTTGCGGATAAAGCCCTTCTCCAAATTCTCCTTGATGTAGGCCCACATGGCCCGGGTTTTTAGGTACGGATAGCGGGTAGACCCTGCCACGAGGAGGACTGGTCCCAGGAGAAAAGGTCAATTGGACAGTCATAGGGCCCCATGGGGGGGCAGCGGGCTCTGCCTCTTTTTTCAGAAAAGACATCCGCAAATCCCTGGTATTCTGCTGGCAGCCCGGCAGAGGTCTGGGAGATGGGTTGCGGAGAGATGGCACGCACCGGGCGAGGTTTCGACCAGACATTGACTCCGGCAATTCGGTCCCCAACGCAAGACCTCTCCGGTCTTCCAGTCGAGGTAGGGGCATGGTGTTGCAGCCCAGGGAGCCCCAAGAGGATCGCCGACGAAAACCTTGGTAGCACGTGGAAGGCGATCTTCTCCTTGTGATGAGCCCCCACCTGGCGGACTACCGGCCTGGTGATGTACTAGACGGAGTCGCTCAGGAGTTCCCCACTGACGGAAGAGATCACCAGAGGTCTTTCCTGCCGGACCAACGGCAGGCGATAACGGGCTACCAGGGAGGCGTGGATAAAGTTCCCGGCAGACCCAGAATCCAGGAAGGCAGGAGCCTGAAACGAGAGGCCAGCGTCCGTCGTGACTAGTACCGGCATCGTCAGACGTGGAGAGGAAGAATTGGCACCTAGGGACGCCTCTCCTACGGGCCCTAGGTGCGAGCGTTTCCCGGCCGCTGGGGACGCAGCGGGCAACCTCGGAGGAGATGATCAGGACTGGCACAATACAAAGATTCTCCGAATGGAGACGGGATCGCTCTTGGTCCGATAGGTGAGCCCGGTCCACCTGCATGGGTTCCTCACTGTGAGACTGCGATATTGGCAGCGGGAGCTTTTGGAATACAGGGGCTAGCCGAGGCAGTCGGCGAGGGCAGACAGTGTCACGTTCCTGGCGAAGCTCTTCCTGTCTCTCGGTGAAACGCACATCAATGCGGGTGGCCAAGTGGATGAGTTCGCTCAGAGAGGACGGAATGTCTCTAGCGGCTAGTGCGTCCTTCACCCTGCTGGACAGGCCCTTCTTAAAAGTGGTGCAGAGGGCTGCATCATTCCAGGATAACTCCGAGGCCAATGTACGAAATTGTATAGCATAGTCTCCTACGGGAGTCTCCCTGGGGGAAGGCTCAGGAGTGCTGTCTCAGCTGACGATGCACGTGCGGTTCCTCGAAGACGCTTTCGGAATTCTTGGAGGAAGGCCTGTAGGTCTGCGGTCACGGGGTCGTTCCTGTCCCAGAGGGAGTTGCCCAACCAGAGCTTCCCAGAGAGTAGGCTGACCACGAATGCCACCTTTGCCCCTCCGTGAGGAACTGATCGGGCCCTCAACTTTGACGTGCATGGAGCACTGGGTGATGAAACCCCTGCAAAGCTTGGGTCACCGTCGAACTTAGAAGGTAGAGAGAGTCGCAGCTTGGGACCCACCGAAGCCAGCGGAACAAGAGCGTGGGAGAACCCCTGGCGGGGAAGGCGGCTGCTGCGACGTGAGGAGCTGTCGCACCATGTCGGACAGCTGATCCAACGCTGGGCTTGTTGGGCAATCTGCTGCGACTGCTGAGCGACAATGGATGAGGGTCCGCAATAACTGGGTAGAGGCACCTTGGCGGGATCCATGGCCGGATCTAATGTTACGGATGCAGGTATGGATCCGCTGGACCACCGCAAGCGGTGGTGTAAGCCGTACCAGGGAGCGGGAGTCTAAGTAGCCCCGGTTTTCCACCAGGAGCCCGCCGCAAAGCGGGATGGACTTGCTTTCGGCGGAGAACTAACCAGGTCGCCCCACTGGCGTGACTTGCTTGCGGCGGCAGCCAAGGGAGTGCGTGGTACCAAATCGTGTGACGTAGGCGTAGTCGGGGACAGGCAGGAGGTCAGGACAGGCGGCGAAGGTTCGTGGTCAAGAAACGGGTGCGTAACGGTTCGGTACACGGTAGACAGGAAACAATACAGGAAACGCTTTCTCTAGAGGCTGTAAGGCACTATAGATCCGGCAAGGAAGTGCCGGGGCGGAAACCTTATATAGGGTCAGCGGTCAGCAACAACCAATTACTGACGCGCTGACCCTTTAAATATCAGAGAAGTACCGTGCGCGCGAGGGGGGCGCGGCCACGCACGGCAGCCGGCAGAGGGCCGTGAGGACACAGGAGCGCGGCAGGGTAAGTGGTCGCACTCGGGGGGGGGGGGGGGCGGCACGCCCACGGCCCGACCTGCGGACCGCGGCGCTACTCGTCCCCGGGGCAGGGGAGCATGGGACAGACACGGGTGCGCCCGCAGCCCGACCCCTGGCTGCGGGACCACCCGTGACAGGTGTTATACATTTATTTTCAGTAAGATACTCTAGTATGGCATCTCTTACAAAACCTTCAAACATTTTACCTACAACAGAGGTTAAACTTACCGGCCTGTATTTCCAGGATCACTTTTTGACCCCTTTTTGAATACTGGCACCCCAATTGCGATGTGCCAATCCTTTGCGACATACCCCGTTATTAGACAGTCCATAAATATTAAGAATAGGGGCCTATATATGACATTACTTAACACCTTTAGGACACAGGGGTGTATGCCATCTGGATCTGGGGATTTGTCTATTTTAATCTTCCTAAGACAGAGCTGCTCTTCTTCCTGGGTTAGACAGGAAACATTTAAGGTGGAGTTTACCTCATCCCTCTGCTCATCAAAAGGAATGTCATCCTCCTCAGCAAATACAGTGGAGAAAAAAATGTTTAATAGTTTTGCTTTATTCTCATCGCCCTCTACAGTCTCTCCCTCAATTTTTTTTACTAATTATATAGTTAAAAAATATTTTAGGGTTAGTTTTACTTTCTATGGCAATACGTCTTTCTGTCTCCAGTTTTGCTGACTTTATCATTATTTTACATTTTTAATTTTTTTCCCTATAGCTTCTTAGTGCCTCTTCACTACCCTCCTGTTTTAGTAGGTGAAACGCTTTCTTTTTGTTTTTTATTGCATATTTTACATCCTTGTTGATCCACATTGGGTTTTTTCTGTTTCTAATTATTTTTTTACCATATGGTATCTACCTCTCACAGTTGGCACTTAAGATGTTTTTAAAGATCTCCCATTTATTATTTGTTCTGCTATTTTTAAACACCTTGTCCCAGTCAATACATTTTAGTGCCTCTCTAAGCAGAATAAAATTAGCCTTCCTGAAATTCAGTGTTTTTGTGGCTCCTCGACAAAAAACTCTATTGAAGGATAAATGGAATTTTTTTACATTGTGGTCACTATTCCCTAGGTGCCCCTCAACCTGAACCTTTGTTACTCTGTCAGGTCTATTAGTGAATATTAAGTCTAGAAGGGCCTTTCCTCTAGTCGGTTCCTGCACCATTTGGCAAAGGTAATTATCTTTAGCTATTGACAAATAACTGGGGCCTGTTATATTTGAGGGCCTATAGCAGACCCCTAATAGAATTTTGTTATTGTTATTACCCCCATGTATATTTACCCATAATGATTCCACATGCTGATTTCCTGTATCTATATCTTCCCGCAGTGTTGGCTTCAGACAGGATTTTACATAGAGACAGACACCTCCCCCTTCCGGTGTTTACGATCTGTTCTAAATAGACTGTAACCCTGCAAGTTAACCACCCAGTCGTAGCTCTCGTCCAGCCATGTCTCAGTTATCCCCACTATGTCAATAATTCTAGTTCATTTATTTTGTTGCTCAGACTCCTCCAATACAGCTACATTTAGGTGCAGCCCGTCTCTAGCATAGTCTGTAGCCAAGACAGAAGTCAGCCCAGTTCTCCAAAAACCCAAATCCCTCTTTCCTACACCAATTTTTGAGCCACTTATTCACCTCTCTAATCTCCCGCTGCCTCTTTGGTGTGGTTCGTGGAACAGGTAATATTTCTGAAAATATTACCTTGGAGGTCCTTGCCCTGAGCTTTTGGCCTGTCCCTGAAATCGTTTTTAAGGACACTCCACCTACCTCTAACTTTGTCACTGGTGCCAACGTGGACCATAACAGTTGGATTCTCGGGCCCCAGGTAAACAACATACTGTTTGATCCTAGTCTTTGTGATAGATTGCCCTGTCTGTTTCTCTAATAATGAGGTCCCCAACTACTATCACCTGTCTAGCCTGACCTGCACTCCTATTCCCCACTTTACTGGAGCAGACAGGGGTAGTGTCTTGCTGCATCAGTGCTATTTCTGAACTGACATCTGTTGAAGATCCCATATAAAAATAAATAGAAAATGCAAAATAATAATAAGTGGAAGAAACAGAAATCATTTTTTTTTTTTGTCAGAAGTGTAAGAAATTGCCCGGATGTGTTACAGACTCCTGGAGCAGCAGAACAGAGATCAACAGACAGATGGTGGACCCTGACGCTAGGCCCCCCAAATCTGTCCCTGCTTATGTAAGTAGTCGGCAGTCCCTACTCATAAATGAAAAAAACAGACAAAAACAAATTCGGGAAGTCAGGTGGAACAGGTCACAGCTGTAGAGAGCAACGCAGTACCGAAACATAAGGCAGAAGGAAGGTCAGAGGACAGGCATCAAATCAGTAACCAAACAAGACTAAAGAGAAATCAGCACAACAATTCAAGAAAAATCTATCACGGGCAAACAGCAAAGGCTCAAATAAACTATAAGGAGGATGTCAGAGTCCGGTCCAAGGTGTGATATGACCGACCCTCTGACATCCATCCACACAAAATATGGACTGAGTGACAGAGACTGCTGTCAGTCACAGTGGCTTAACTGCTGCCCAGAACGAAGTCAGCAGAGAACAGACGGGTGTGGCAGAAATCAATTAACACACAAACAAAACTCAATCAGACCATGTGCAGACACTGCAAAAAAACATGCATAGAACAGTCACAATTCATGGCCAAAAACGCAACCTCTGCCATTACCTTTCCAGACAGAGGACAGCGCTGTGGCCTGAATAGACACGGTCATGACAGGATGACATGGAATTTATATACAAAAAAGCCAAATGAAAACCAGAATAAACTCCAAAATGGAGGGAAACAAGGTTAGAATAGTCTAAATAAAAGCAAGCATGGAGTGTGGAGGATTGGATGAAACTGATATGGAGCCCTAGAAATGGAGGTGGAGCTCTAAAGGCAACCTGTTTGAATCCTGGCGCTTACAGGCCAGTTCTTAATAGCTTTAAGGTAGTGTAGAATACGCCAGAATGTATGACCTGTTCTACTGCAGGTTATACATACAGGTGCAGACTAGTGCCAATACGACAAGTCTGGCTGAAGCAGACCACCTTTAAAGGGGTTTTGCCACAATCTCATTTTATACCTCCTGCATCCAGCTCTTCAGCTCTGTGTGCTCAGAAGGGGGCGTGCGTGATTTGTTTGAATTGCATATCATGTGACCCAGCAGGATGACATCACCAGGCCTTTCCTCTCTCTAGTGAAAGAAAGGTCTGTTTATGTATAGAATTGTAAGTAGCTACACTGCAGCTCAGAGGTAACATTTTTGCTTTACAGCACAATGGTCCTTGGTTCAAATCCCTGCAGGAACTTAACTTGTGGATTTTTTTTCCTCATTGAGGTTTCTTTTTTTTATTTGCACTGTTTGACTTATTACTAACTAGTCCAAAGACAGAAGTAGAATGACAGCACCTGGGGTTTGAACACGCAGTAGCTGCCCGAGAAGAGAGGTGATGCCTGAGCACGAGTGACCAGGACTGAGGAGCTCACAGCCCTGGTCGTATCCCCTGGAGATGAGCTGTAAACAATGGATTACTAAAGGAGCAGCTAAAACAAAAACAGTACAGAATTTTTAATAATGATGAATGGGGAAAATATTTATTATTTAATTTTCAAACTTTCCACGTCAATTTTACTTTATGGCAAAACTCCTTTAACTTGGTCTGGCTGTTTTAATTGTTCTGCGCCAAGATTTGGTGTCAAACAATCATAAGTGTGTCTAATTCTATGAATGTGGTGCGACACGCCCTCAGAATGCCCCAAATCTTTGGCGTATTAAAAGGCACTTACCACGACAAAGTTTGGAGTGCACCTGTTCATACATTCTTTTCGGCTCAAAATACAAAAGAAAACTGGCGCAGCCCTGTTTATACTTGTCCCCCTAAGTGTCTCTCTGCTTTTTTAGAAGACCAGTATGAATTACATGTTTGTTGAGGAGCCTTGTTACAGACTTTGTATTGGGGCCCAATGACTTTAAAATATGCCTCCAATTTCCAACACATGTAACTGGATATATAAGGGTTGAACCATGAATAACATTTATTTCTTACCCAAGAGTCCCAAAACTTCTGTCTTACTGGGGTGGTGGCTGTACGCGCACACTGCTGTTTCCTTCACTGTCAAGTGGTGGACTTGACTATCTTTGGCAGTGCCCAAGACAGTGAATGGTGTGGCTGTACATAGGAACAACTGCAACTTCATTGATGAGGATGGGGGTTCAGAATCCCCATTGCTGTGATCATTGGCGGTCCCAGTGATCCCCCACCTATCAAAAATTTGTCATAGTCCATAGTTTGTTATTCATAGACCAAGCCCCTAATTATAATCCAAAAAACAGAACCTTTTATATGCCCTTCTAGTAGCCAATGTGTGCTCCTAAATATAAATTAACAAATGTGAGGCTAACAAATAATTTACTATGCAAACAAACAATCTGAAGTCATTTGTTGCATCTGCTGCTTAGCACACAATGACTAATATTTTAATAGTGTTTAAAAACAAGCGTTTTCCATTGGGAAGCATTACTATCTCTCCACTGCTCACCAGGGATATTTATCACTAATCAGGCTAACACCACGTTGAAACAAGCCAGTACTAGCACAGACATCACTGCCACCTGTGGGGTAACGGAATTTGCTAAGAATTGAAAGGCAAAGTCATTTCCATATTATAATTAGAAGAGTGAAGGTTACTTGCATTTAATGAAAACACATTTGCATTCACTGTTTAGTCAATTGCTACAATAATCCCTGAACCTACCTTTACTCCAGTCAAAACTGTAAAAACATTTTAAAAAGATCATATTAAGAATGAAATGTCACCAGCCAGTTTCTACCTTCCTTTGGGCTATTTACAGTATTACTGCATTTACTTTTAGTAAATGGTTATAAAAAATGTCAATAAAATAAATCAAACAGGTTAGTATAGATGAAAATACCAACAGGCCCCTTCCTTCTTTTTAGACCTCTCCCAGACATGGCGATCCACAGTGGTGGCTAGTGAGAGAAGGCGATCTTGAGAAGGATCACTACCTGCCAATTCATCCTTAAAGGGGTTTTGCCACGAAGTGAGTTGCTTTCCTCTTATCTGGCTCAGGAGAAAATATAAACAAATCATGAACGCTGCAGAGGGGAGAGGGAGGTGGCTGAGAAGCGAGGAGCACAGAGGGAGAAATAAGGGAGCCTCTGCAATGTTCACTCAAATAATAACATTACAACCAGTGGATTGTCTATACAGCCTAAAACCTCATACACTGCACTTTCTCCACAGTCCCTCGAAAGCTCATCCATGTTCCCTGTCATCAGATAAGAAGTGCAGACAACGCAAGCATGGCCTGTCAGCTTGTCAGCTCTCCTGGTCGTGTCTAATGCAAACTTTTAAGTAACTAAGGGCTTGTAAAGAAAGTGTAGCTCTCACAGGCTTCACTTTTTGTAATCACATATATTTAGAAAAGTGATTAAATACCCATTTTGGAGGATCCCACGTCAACATTACATCGTGGCAAAACCCCTTTAATGTGCCCAGACAACTTGTCAGAAAACAATGCCAGCAACGATTCATTATTACAGGACACCTAAGAAGCTAAACTCTGGAATCTAATGACTGTAGAACGAGGACGCAGAGATGGCTCCTCAAAGACTCTCTGAAATATGGCCAGGACGGTGGTTTGTCAGCAGACTGCATCTTTTATATGACATTAAAAATCAGGGCATGTGCTGCCAAACATTATAAAGAAGGTCCACACGAATGACCATAGTTATAAATGACCATTATAAATGACCATTTGTGCAGCTGTTCACCACCTGTGTTCATAACTGACCTGTGTAGCAGCTTCTTATAAGCGCCCATCGACTTGCTATATAGTTGATTAGCACTAATTATGGGCATTTATCTGCCCATGTAAAAGGAATTTATTTTTAGGGGCCTTTTCACATTAATTGCCCATTAAGAAGCCTTCCTTTTAAGGAGTAGCGATCAACTTGAAATAAGTCAATCAGCACTCCAAATGGGCAATTATTACCCAGCGTAAAATAAACCATAGCAAGTCCCCTTTCAGTAGAGCACCTCGAAAATCTGTTTCATATGCTACTCCCAACTCTATTAGCCAGTTAGCCAGCAACTGTCAATAGTAAAGATGCTCCTCAAAAACTTATGAGGAAGAACATTGGAGACACCGAATCATGCTATTATGCCTTCTTCTAGGTCAAAGATGTTAAACTGATTTTCACTGAGGGCCTCATCAGCACTAAGGTTTTACTCTGTACTTGTTAGACTGTATAAATGTAGCTACTCCGTCACATATTGTTAAATAACCTGCGACACTATATGCACCAAATGGAAATGTCCCAGAAGGTTTCTATGATGTATGTACCTTTTTTCTGAGTTTGCTGATAAAGTAGCTCAAATTGTTCCACCAGAGATGTTATAATGCACCACGTGGCCAGTAAAAGGTCAAAATGTCTCTTAAAGGGGTTTTGCCACAATCTCATTCCATACCTCCTGCATCCAGCTCTCCAGCTCTGTGTGCTCAGAAGGGGGCGTGTGATTTGTTTGAGCTGCATATCACGTGGCCCAGCAGGATGACATCACCAGACTTCCCCTCTCTGTAGTCAAAGAAAGGTTTGTTTATGCATAAAGCTGTGAGTAGCTGAGAGGTAATGTTTTTGCTTCACAGCACAAGGGTCCTAGGTTCAAATCCCTGCAAGAACCAAACCTGTGTTGTTTTTTTCTTTTTATCAATGCACAAACCTGATTGAGGTTTCTTTTTTATTTATCTGCAGTGTTTGACTAATTAATAAGGAGAACAGAGGACGGGAGTAGAGTGACAGCACCTGGGGTTTGAACACTCAGTAGCTGCATGAGAGGAGAGGTGATGTCTGAGCATGTGCGACCAGGACTGGGGAGCTCTCTGCCCTGGTCGTATCCCCTGGAGATGAGCTGTAAACAATGGATCACTTAAGGAGCAGCTAAAGGAAAAACAGTGCAGAATTTTTAATAATAACGAATGGTGAAAATGTTTGTTATTTCATTTGCAAGCTTCCCACGTCAATTTTACTTCGTGGCAAAACCCCTTTAACCAGTTAAACACCATGCATGAAAAGGCCTTAAAGGAGTTGTCTCATTACAGGCTTTCAGCCTACTTCATTGCTCCTGGCAGCAAAGGATTTTTGAATTCATGACATGCTTCTTGTCTGCCTCTTCTCCTACCTCTTCCCCCCTCCCCTCAGCACACAGAAAGCTCTCCTCCATAACTTCTATACAGCAGGGGGAGGGAGAGGGGGTTTGCTGCCAGTTAACCCTGTGTGTGCCTGCCTAGGTTTCTGCTGCAGGCTGCTGGATCACAGCTGAGTCAGGGAGGGAGGATCATGATGAGAGCTGTAATCAGAGTGTGGATTTGCTCGTGAATAGTGATCAACAAGATGTATGTAAGTGTTTCTGCAAACCGTGTTCTTTATGTTCACACTAATCTCCATCATCAACAAGTAAACAACCCTGTAGAACAGATTCAAACAGGATTAATATAGTGTGTCAAGTACCAACATGAGTTACATGCTGATTTGCTATTAGTATAGTAAGTTCACAAACATCATATTTAGTCACTCATTGAATCTATTTAGCTCATTTCTCTCTCAATCTTGTAGAGAGCAGGAGGGAGAGCACATAACGGGTTAACCAGCAGACAGCTACACAACACAAAGCCTTTCTCACTACAGAACATACTGTGTGGAGGCTTATGTGCACTGACTGTATTCAAAACAGATGAGTCAAGAGCACTGACAGCCAGTGAGATAAAGATTAACAGGTTGGCTGCTATAGGGATTTCAGGAGCTGATGCACAGACTGTTGTTAGGGCAACAGACAGTGTGCCCTAACAACAGGTTTTCAACACAGACAAGGGCTGACTGGGAATACTTCCCCCAGGCTCCATCAGGCACTGGCAAACCAGGTAATCCAATGGCAGAGTAATCCCCTTTGTTCATGTGCAGTCTTGGGCCACAGCAGTCAAAGAGTTAAGTCTTGCATCCTTGCCACTCTGATTGGCTGAAAGACACTGTGCTGACAAGAAGTCTGTCTCTCTATATATTCCTATGAGACTGATTTTAAATCTCCTATAAGAAGGCACAAAGAGGTTCACTTCTGGGTTATACAATCATGCTGTGTGTTTCAGCAACTCAGAGTGCAGGTTGCATGACCCAGTAGCAGCAGTGAAAAATCTTGTCTTTACCTGCAGGTAAGAAAAATTGCTGGCACTACTGTGCAACTAGCAGCAATGAACTAAAGGAAAAAAAGTGGTTATTTAAAGGGGTTTTGCCAGGAAGTGCCTTATCTGCTAAGAAGCAAATGTAAACAAGCCAAGGAGCTGAGAGAGAGAGACAGACAGACAGACAGAGCACAGAGCAGCATAAGGGATCGTGTGAAATGCTCACTCAAATAATCAAACTACAACTAGTGGATTCTGTATACAAAAGACAACACCTTTTCTCCACAGCAGCTTGAAAGCTTCTTCATGTTCTCTGTCATCAGATAAAGCAGGGATCTACTCAGATAATCACACTACAACTAGTGGCTTCTGTATACAAAAAACAACATATTTCTACCCGGTGCCTTGAAAGCTTCTGCAGCTCAGTCTCATCAGATAAGAAACTTTCTCTGCACAAGCCCGGCCAACAGCTCTTGTCAGGTCGTATCTAATAGAAGCTTTTAAGTTTCTAAGGGCAGGTAAGTCAGCCTGTAGCTCTCTCAGGCTGCATTTTTTGTAATCACATATATTTAGAAAAGTGATTAAATACCCATTTTGGAGGATCCCACGTCAACATTACATTGTGGCAAAACCCCTTTAAGCTCTCCTTGGGCAACATAAAATGGCTGGAGTTGGCCCACAGGCCTGAGTTTGACAAATATTCTAGGTTATATATGTATGATTGCTTCACACACTTCACACAATCACTAAAATAAGAATCTGAGCCTCCTACTGCAAATCTACAATCTATTGCCCTCCAAAATTCACTGGATCAACAGATGTATCTAATATCTACTCCGAACTTAGAGGAGTATAACCATTATTAAATGTTATGGCATATCACTACAACATTTGATCAAATTCTTATATTGTTCTACTCTGGGTCAGACCTATGGGACCCCTGCTGATCTTGAGAATTAAGAGGCTGCACTGCTTTCTATGATGGGACTACTCCTTCAAGTTTGCAGGAACTGGTAACACTTTGGTCTCTACAGTATAGTTCAGTCTAGACCTGGAATACTTAACCATTGTCATATCTTGTGATCTGGTAAACCAATCATATTAACATCCCGAAAACCCCATTTACAATGACACACATAGCTCTGACCCAACACATTCACACCGTGTTATTCTAAATTGAAAAACAGAAAACAATCTCTCGAGTACTCTCCAGAGAGTTTCAGGTCACAGATCATAACCTTTCTGACATTAACAGCAGGATTAGATTTTTACAGATCGCAGTTAAAATGTAGTTAATGGGAGGAGAAAATATTCCAACCATTGTAAGGGCCGGTTCACACGGCTTATTCAAGCCGTAATTGCGGGACGGATTTCTCCCGCAATTCCGGCTTGAATAAGGGGCGGGGGCGCTGCCTGCCGGCCCCATAGACTTTCATTATCCACAGCGCGTATCCCGCCAGGATAATGAACATGTCACTTTCTCCCCGCCTGGCGGATTTGCAGAGCGGGAAGGAAAGACGGAATCCACAGTTCTCTATGAGAAGTGTGGATTACCATAATAGCTGGGACGGATTCCAGCGGTACTGCAGCGCAGTATGGCGCGCCATACGACTGCAATC
The DNA here is from genome assembly GCA_025379985.1 of Phyllomedusa bahiana. Taxonomy (NCBI): domain Eukaryota; kingdom Metazoa; phylum Chordata; class Amphibia; order Anura; family Hylidae; genus Phyllomedusa; species Phyllomedusa bahiana. The sequence continues at coordinate 70,340 of JAODAL010003678.1, forward strand.
CGTCCTTGCAATAAGCCGTGTGAACGGCCCTTAAGAGTAAATGTGATCTCTGGCTGACCTTATGTAACATTATAATTGTGCTACAGCTCAATTTATATAAACATAATAAAGAATTATAAGAAATGTGCTAATTATTTATATAGTGAGCAGGGTGTTCAGTCAAACACATCAAGAAATTAAGAAATTCAACCCGGATTCTCCCATATTCCCTTAAAAAATGTATCTATAATGTCCGGTGGCTCAGAGGTTAGCACTGATGACACTGGAGTCCTGAGTTCAAATCACATCAAGGACAACATCTGCAAGGAGTTTGTATATTCTTCATGAGTTTGTGTTGGAGTCCTCCAGGTTCTCTGGTTTCCCCCCAAAACATATAGATAGCTTTAACTGGAATCTAGACTATGAGTCCCAATGGGGACAGGGACCAACGTGAATAATGACAATCTTTGTACAGCGCTGTCTAAATTAGCAAAATAAAGAATGCATCTGTGCACAATAGGTAGGTTATAACACAAAAAACCATATCTATTATCAATTGATCACATTATGGCTGAATTATATAAAGAGCTGAAAATTAAAGGGGTGTTCCCAGTTATATGGCACATTGTTAGGATATGCCATCAAAGTCTGATATGTGCGGGTCCCACTTCTTGATATGGGCTCTATAAAGTTATGAATGGAGAGCTGGTCGCACTTGCACACAACTCTCCATTGTGTTCTATGGGAGCTCCGAATACAGCCGTACAAGGCACTCAGCTGTACTCCCATAGAACAGAATAGAGAGTTGTGCGCAACTGGTACCAGTTCTCTGCTCTGAGCCAAGACTTTGGGGGCCCGTTTCCAAAATAGGTGTTGGTCTCACCTCTGAAAACTACACCTATCAGACTATGATGGTGTATTCTAGAAATATGCCATCAAACTCTATGGTGGATCAAATACCAATCGAGTTTCTCAAAAATATGGGTGGAAGGCAGATGGGTATCCATAAGGTTGTCACTGTCTACGCATCAGGTCCTGGTCCTTAAAATTTGTATTTTAAGAGTTATAGCACAGGTCATTGTAAGACAGCTTTGATTCGGCATAGAAAAAATAGATACTAAAGAAGGTAAACAGGGGATACTTCTGGGATCCATTCGGCTGAGTCCTGGCTTATAACTGCACAATTTACTTCTACTCATGTTGTACAGTTAAAAGGAACCTGTCACATAGATAATGCCCTCCTGGCTGAGGACAGCACAAGCTAGTGTCAGACATGCTGTTTCCAGCACTGTGTCCTTCATTCTGTAAGATGCTGTAGTTTTCATGTATTTAATGCTCAAATCTGCAGTTTTCAGCCAGAAGAGTCATTCGAGGAGTCATTCAAAGTCAGTTTTTTTCAAACCCCGCCCACCTGAGGCTAGCCCCGCCCTCCTCAACTGATAAACCTATTACTTTGAATAGGTAGAAACATGTGAATAATTGTCAGTGGGTGGGGCTAGCCTTTGGTGGGCGGGGCTAACACCTACTCATGAATAAGATTTGAGGGGTTAATGCTCTAAAACTAGAGTATTTTACAGAATAAGGGACACAGCGTTGGAAACAGCAGGTCTGACACTAGCTTGCGCTGCCCTCAGCAGGGGGGGCACAACCTATGTGACAGGTTCCCTTTAAGTAAGTGCTATGGATTAATGTCAAAAATTATTTTTATATAATTGAATTTAACCTTCTACATCAATTTCCCACCAGTTCCAAGATCTCTGCTTGCTGTTGTGAAATGCAAAGAGCTGAAAACCGGATAGATTATGTTTTGTTATAAAAAGGACTTTGGGCTTGTTACAAGAAAGAGCTCTTACACTGTGTTAGCACAACATGATCAAGATAGGTTTATTAAATTAAATACTTTTGTTTATGTCCAACTTATGGCCGTATCCATCACTCAGAAGTGAAAGGACACAATAAACAATTCAAATAGAGAGATTATATTCAAGTATAAAGTATATAACATTCTATGCATAGTGAGGGTAGATTAATCAGTCCTGTCTAATTCAGTGTAAGACAGTGTAAACTTAGACTATACAGTCTTACAATGCACCAGTTATTATAGTGTTGATGAATCTGGGAGATGATGGAACGGTCTAGTCCAACTTTACACCATTTTTAAGTTGGCTTACTTTATGGCACTAACTGCGGCAAAATTTTGACGCACAGCGTCACACTATAAACCACTCTCCCTCTTTATGAAGTCACACTCTTTCTATCATAATAAATGTGGTGTAAAGCATGAACAACATCATTTTTGGCACAAATTGTGCCAGAATTCTGGTGCAACTGCCTTGATAAATGTGCCCCATTGTGTTATAGCTTTACATTTGGTGCACATAGCAAGGACATCTCCCAATGCATATGCTTAAGGTAAAACCATGATGTATGTCATTGTATGCCGCAGAGTTGCATGCGATGTCCATTGTAAAAAATAATATATCCTAATATATTGAACAGTTTACATTTTTTAAGTGGTGCAACTCTATAGGAAAGCACAGCAAGTCTACAGTATAGTATACTGACATATGCGGATGGCAAATATATATTTTATCATGCTTATTCAGGATGCTGTTTGGCATAGTTCTTTGAGCATTTCCTGGTGCATACGCTGAACATACACACGAAACACAGCCTAATAGGACAAATTAATCTTCAGCAGATGTTCCTCACCAGACATTCATTTTCATCTGTTCATTCTTGTAGGCTCCTTTATCCCATGGAGGGCCAATTAATCACAATGAAGTCTAGATCAATGAAAGCTCTACAGCAGGCCACATCTTCACTGCATTTGTTTATCACCTATATAAGGGTTCGATAAAAAATATATATCTCAAATAACTGAACATTGTATGGAAGCTGATCTTGGTGACACAGCTACTTACGTAAAAGAATTTACATGCAACTTGCCTATAGATGCAATGGGCCTGTATCAGAAAACCGTAACTGCATTGCCTATAGCAACCACTCACAGACCATGTAACATACAAATAGTATACATACAGTACATAAGTATATGTCAGAAGTCAATGGCAGATAAATCCAAGGTCTGTAGGCCACTGCACACAATACCCCTTGTCATATAACTAGGTTTAAAATAAGAAGGACACTACATATACATTACTCATGAATAGATTCAACTAAGCAGTGCAAATTTATGTTAAAATATGATGTGAGCTCCACTGTAAGCCGCTAGTGTGCAAAGCTGTGCATCTGAATATGAACAAAGATGCTACATCTGGATGGTAAAATATTCCAACAGAATCAAGGTTGAATCAAACAGCATGAAGAACGGCCAAAACGAATTTCACATAGCAACCACTATGCTATATCCCACTCTATAGCCCCAGGATTTTCCAATAATTCTCTTGCTCTAGGCAAATTACTACTTTATCTTTGACTTTGACTAACATACAAATACAGAAATACAGGTATAAAGAGCAAGTGTACAACAATTTAAAAACTTAAGAAAAGTGGATCATAATTATAGGTATGGATTATTTAGGTTTGATAAAATTTAAAGTTTTGTCTTCAGGAAAGGAAATGTGGGCATTACCAGAAAACTGCAAAAATGTATATTACAGAGAGGTAAAAGCTATATTTATACAGACTATATCCCATGCGTCAGATACAGAGTAAGTGGGATTTAGAACATGTAGGATAAAGTAGCATGGTGGGTAGCGCACAATTTAATTTGCAATTGGTATTTTTCTTAGATTTGAGATCTAAAGGTCTGTTTACACTTAGGCTATAAACCCCCATTGAGTTTTCTGTTGCATCTGATAGTAAGAGCATACCATGTTATACTAGTTTTAATGTCAAAATTATGAGAACCTCAATATATCTTAAATGCTGCCCTATTATATGTCAGTAGGATTTGTCACCATTTGGATCAGCTGCATGATAGATCTGGTGTGGCATCATGACTTTGGTGAGGAATGGAAGCTATTACAGTGTGAGTAAAGTCTAAAACAGGGGTGGGTAACATATGTAGTGACAGTTGGTGTAGTAGTCTTCATTAAAGGGGTTTTCTCACTACAAAGATTAGCTTTCAACATGGAGGGACGGTTAAATGAAGACTTTTTCTAAATACATTGGTAAATAGATTTTACTTTCCTCAAGAGATAATAGACACTGGGTGACATGTCCCAGTACGCAAGCGCCTTTTTTTGGTATATTTTGTGCCAAAAATACTCTTGACGCCGTATTCTCGATGTAAATGAACTGTAATATACTAAAACTAAGTGCATTATATGCCGAGCATGACACATTGTAATGCATCTAAAAAGGCGCATTAAATATAGTAGCGATGATACGCTGTGTGCCTCCATAACGCAATGCGCCTATTGAGGCGCATTACATACACTAGTAATGATACGCTGTGCGCTTCAGTAATGCAATGTGCCTCGACAGGTGCATTAGCATCTAGTAATACACTAGCAATGATACGCCATGCGCCGCGATTGCGCAATGCGCCTTTTTCGGCGCATTGCGCCCTTTTAGGTACATTCATTTTACTATGTACTGTAAGCGGGACGTGCTCAGTTAGGGACGGCGGATCCGCGCCATCTTTACTTTACCTGCGCATGCGCATTGGAATCATTTGACCAGATCGGCCATCTTGGAATATCCGCGCATGCGCAATGGAGATTTTGAGACGCCGGTCACTTGGCGGCGGCAGCAGTGGTTCTCCCCATGCCACAGGTACTGTTATGGAAGATACAGGTGGTGAGAGAGATTGGAGTGGGCGGCGCTTCATTTAATGGTAGGTAGTACACTCTATAAATGATAAGTGTGTGAGAAGTGCAGCTGTGGGTAGTGTGATCGTTTGCCCACCGTGGAGTACACTAACTCTCTCTATATCCCTGACCTGAGGGTTCGTTTCACCTGATGACTGAGGGCACACTAGCCTGGTGATATGACCGTCAAAAAGGTATTATGTATTTATTCCAACTAGCACAGCACTTGTTGTTTTGTATGTTCACTCTCTTTTTTACCCCATTGAGAAGTCCCTGAGATTGGGACGAAACGCAGCGTCTGGGGAATATCCTAGGACTTCATTTGCTATATAGGTGTTAGGTCCTGGGAGTCTATATATATATGCATGTGAATGTGCTGTTCATATTTTCATTTGCCCTTAGACTGTATGTCCATTGTATATGAACTATTAAGGGACTGTTAGGGCTATATAGGGGACAGCTTTACCGGGTCGCCCTTTTCGGGGCGGGTTCCCTATCGTTCTAAGGGAGAGTATTAGGTGTCCTTTTTAGGGGTAGTTTAGGTATTTACTACTATTGACTCCCTGGGCATTCTCCTACACCTTCCATATTATGTTTTGTGGTTTGAATTATTAATACTAACTGTATTTTTTATGGTAGTACTATTAAAAGTTATATTTTAGAGGAATGTTTCTATTTGAGCTTGTATTTTGGTAATAATTTCATTTCTCAGAGGTATTATATACTATAGGATATTTTGGATTTATAGTACTGTAAGGTATACCTGATGCCAGATTTTTGATAAGATCATACTTTCAGGCGCACTTTACACTGATTAAATGCGCCTAAAATCTGCCGCAGCTATGCCAGTTTTCGGTCGTTGCCCTTTAGGTGCTCTGAGTGCACACAGGTTTCTATGATAATCTACATGCCATACTCTGTCATCTGATTGGAGAAGAGAGCAGGGAGTGACGTCATTCCATAGACAGAATGAGCTCCAGGGAAAAATGAATTATCTCTAACTAGATTAGCTTTTGTTTTACGATAATCCTTTGCTTTCACTCCTAACAGTCTGTGTAGCTTTGTTTACTTACAGGTTAGATCTCTTGCACTGCTCTTTGTAATGTCTCAGCTAGTTAGGGATAGAGGCTAAATATGCTAATCACTGCTACAGAACCAACCACAGCCAGAAGAGAGCAGAGTGAAAGAAAAACTGGCTGCGACTGTGAAACTGAATGATGAGAAAACCCCTTTATGGGCTAGTGTTCGAATGTTGTAGCTCTCATGGTTCTTAGTCAATAATATATGTTTGTTTCAGATTAATGTTTATGGTGACAAGTATTTTATGCAACTTTATTAATTAGAGAAACCTAAGGCACAAGAAATCTTGTGCCTACAAGGTCTGCCCACGTATACTGCTGCCCACTGCTGGATCATTGCTCCCTTCAGTGTTATCAATCAAAAAAAGAGGATAAAAAGGCAACAAACTAAAGAGACTAGTAGTTAATGTACGGCGTTCTGGCATTATATAGAACATCCTTGTTAATATATCGCATTTCATTTCGGTTAGAAGATGCCTCAGGGTATGTTGAGTCAAAAACTTTGGCTGTGTTCCCAGGCAGCACATTCACGTGGTGTTTTTATCAAGACATTATGCCATAGCAAATAGCAGTATTGTAATTCTGTAGGTTTGTAGAGATGCAAAGAACTTAGAATGACTGGGAGGATAAAAGGTTAAAATGAGATGGGATGCACTGATAGCTGGTTCTCTTGTGTTATACTCATTCCTGTTGACCACTGCAGAGCTGAAATACTAGAGATACAAAACAAAACTGTCTAGCACGAAGACTGGTTCTATGAAACTATACAGCTTGGTTGGGCTTGGAACTCCCACCAAAATGAATGAAGAGCGCCGCACAAGGGTCCGTCTCTCTATTCTGCATGTAGACTTTGGGAGGCTATTCTCAAGGTAAGTGCAGGTCTGAGTGGTGGGACCTATCAGACATTTATGGCATGTCCAAATGTCTGAGATGGAAACACTCCTTTAAGAGTTGTCTGTATATAGGCAAGAGCAATGTAAGGAGTTGCATCAGTGAAATTAATTTATTGTAGTAGTAGCTGTAATCCTAGCCTTAAAGGGGTTGTCTCATCTCAAAGTTTCATAGAATGCATGAATGAAATAATGCTGCTTTGCTCTGTCACTTCCTGGTCAAGCTGTCTGTAATTAGCATATGAGCTCCATGTATTCAGAAATCTGCTAATTAGATAAATCTAATGCTGTCATGACCAGGGACGCTTCTGAGTTAAAGTAAACAGCAGTAATTACTGTCTATTGTCTGAAAGATCAGATAACAAACAAGTTCTCACTGTCCGGAGTTCTGTGCTGTGCGACCTGTGTGATGATGTCACTCCCTGCTATCAGGGGGGAGAAGTACACAGGTCGGTAACTTGGGGACCCAGAGAGAGCACAGAAAGTGATAAAATCACTTGTAGCTCCTTAACAAAAAAATAAAAATAACAACGCAATATATTTGGAAAACATCTTCATTTGGTGATCCCAACATGTTGAAAGCTAATCTTTGTTTCGACCCTTCATGTTCTTCCCAAACAGCAGCCGATGCTGCAACAGCCGGACGGGGTGAAAGATCTGTTATATAATTCAGGGCCAGAGACATTGCCAGCATCAGTAAGTAAGTTTCACAAACTCTTATCAGTTATTATATGCTCTACCATGTGGGCACAAGAGATGAAGTAAGTTGCAATTAATCTGGCATATAGTCCCTCTCTTTATTCCTGACTTTATAAAGTTATTATTGAATCCTTACATTTGGCCATATATTAGTTCCCTACTTTCACACTGTCCCCTGATGTGACCGAACAATTTTTTGAAGGGTTGAAACATGTTGGGATGGGGACACTAATTTGCTTAGGGACAATTTAGATAGGGTCAGGTCGGTGACGGGAACGCCCTTATCGAGGCGATTTACCTGTTTGTTTTTATAGGATAGGGCAGTTTAGTTTAATTAGGGTTTTCTATGATAAACATCGTGATCTTTGGTTAGTGTATGTCGCGTATTTACTAGGTTTTTAAATTTACCTTTATCTCCTTATGTGGCAGAAGGGCTTTTGGCCCCATCAGGCTGCAGGGACCGGTAGCAACTGATACCTCTGCACCCCCTATAGCTACGCCCCTGCTAAAATGTGTAGATATTGGTTAAAGGAACCTGTCAGCTGTTTCATGTGGCCCAAACTATGGACAGCATTAAATGGCAACATGCTTCCTTAATATGACAGGTGTGTTTTATTCTGAAAAAACTAAGGCATTAGAGAAAAAAACACATTCTGAAAACAAGTCAAGAAAAGGAGGTGGTTTCTCCCCACCCAGTTGAGCTTAACTGGTGGGTCTCTCCCCTGTTTACAAATAGAGACACATCACTTAGGGTATGTTAACACGGCTTATTTTTAAGAGTAAATGTGTGCGGGAATTACGTTAATTCACAGTTCTCATAGAGAGCTATGAATTACGGTCGTCTCCCCGGGCGAACAATACAATCGTATCGTACGTCCGGGAGAGAAGTGACATGTGAATTGTTCGTGACGCTTATGCACCGACAATGCATGTCAATGGGGCTGGCTGGGCGCCGTTCCCCCCCCCCTCCTTGCTTTGGGAGTACGCTTCCAAAACACCTGGCGTATTGGGGTGCGTACTGCACGCGCCGTGTGAACATATCCTTATGTTGTGCCAGGCGAGGAGAAGCAGCACATCATTTTCTCTGCTCAAGCCTATGTGCGGGGCTGGATGCCCGACTCAGATTCAAAGTGTGTTTTCTCTGAAATTTCGTAGTGTTTTGGAGTAACACACCTTCTTGTGCTACTTGGGCCATTTCATGCCAGGTAAGGATTGGGGAGAATGAAACAGCTGACAGGTTCTCTTTAATAGTTGCTTTACATTTGAAATGTGCTGAAAACCCTTGTGTGAACTGAACCTGTTGTATGTAATCCAATTTTAGCCACCATTACAATCATGTCATTGGTAACTTCATCAGTCAATTTTTACTAAATAAAAGTTCAGTTTAAACATTATTCAAATATTTGGGAATTTCCCAGATAAAGATGTTTCATATATATTATGGAATTTAACATGTGGGAAAGGATGAATATTATATACGTAGACACATAAATTGCCACAGTGAGTTTAAAGAGAATTTCCATGTAACATAAAAAAATCAGGTGCAGCTACCTGAACTGCCCTAATAAAATGTTAATACTTATTCTCAGTCACCTCTTGGTTATATGTTTCTGTGAATTTTGGATTACAAATGATTTGTCTTTTATTTCAGCTTCTGCTTCGGTTGTCAATTACTAATCTATTATGTTATGCAGGTTTATGGAGTAAACACAATAGATACAATGTCTTAAATTGTGTCGAAAATTATGAGTGGTTTCTTTCAAATATTTGAAATATGGTTTGATCAATACATTAACATAAATTGTCAAAGTAACATCTGTGTCATGTATGGATTATATGATTTTACAAATGTATTTTCTAATTACACTATCTGTCTAATACTTTTACAATTTTCACTCTGTTCTGCTGCCTCTGGTTTTGGGCCCCCCATGCAGCTTACATTGTTTTTAAGACATTGATGTGATATCCATTGTTATTATGACAAGTCAGATGACCATACTTATGCTGGTCATAAGTATTATGTTGTTGTTGGTGTTGTTCACACCATGCATTTTAATGGCATATCAATGAGTTATGCCAGTAAAGTCTGATAGGTGCTGGTCCCACCTTTGGGAACAGGCATATAATAGAAAGCCAGCTCACCATCCACGCGGACATTGGATAAAACAAATTTCTCCTTTATTGAAACTTGATCAAATCCATACAAAAGGGAACATTAAAGCACCTAACAAGTAACACTCACAATATTGAGATATTCAGCATACTTCTGACGCGTTTCGGAACAAAAGAGTGCCCTTAGACGTAGCATAAAGCTGAATCAAACTGACAGACATTAAGAACACGTGTGTGTCTTTGCCCACTCAGAAACAATGTTACAACTGCCAAGATATGAGATATGCGAGAAAAGTCTGATAGGTGCTGGTCCCATCTCTGGGACAGTACCTCTCTTAGGAACAGGTCCCCCAAAGTGTTGGTTCAGAATGGACAGCTGGTTACACTTGCACATGACTCTCCTTTACATCATCGGCCTGAAGTGAACAACTGCAAACAGTGATGTAAGTAGAGTCAAGCGATCTCTGCAGCCACTGAAAACAGTATACCGGAGGGACGCAGCGCTGGAACCTGGGACCAGGAGAAGGTGAGTACAGTTTTTTTCATTTACTGGGGCCCTGGGAGCTGCTTGAAGCCATAACTCTCTATAAAACTGATAATTGGTTCCAAAGTCTCAAAATGTCACCAAACATCATGCAAAATGAAGATTAAAGAAAATGAAGCAAATAACTTATACAGATAAAGTAAGTCCTTATATATAAGTCAGAAAGAGCTGCTTGACCACTTTCTATGTTGAATAATAGGAACGTCATTGCGCCATGTACTTTATACACAATGTACCAGAAAAAAGAATCCCTTTCCTGGTTTCCAGAGGAGCCTTTCATCCGGATATATGTAAATTGCCGCACAGGACATGTTATTACTCACTGTATTGTAGAGAGTCGCTACTAGACCGCCAATCACTGCTTGTACTACACTAATGTAAGAGCAGTACAAAACATGTAGTACTGCACTGTACTGTAAAGGCGCTACTAGACCTCCAACAACTGTTTGAACTCCACTAGCACAGATGTTGTACAAGTAAATTGTTCATGATAATTGGTTAGATCTTCCATCAATCATCTGTGCTGCAGCAGTGTCTGTGACTGTATGGTTAGTGACAATGCAATGTCATAGGAAGAGCATTGTACAGTATATGGAAATATTGTATCGTAAAGTCATTGTAGCTTGAGGGACCACTGTATTAATATTGTTAATACTAGATTCCCTTATTATTGCTACAAAGCTGCACATGTATCTTGTCTTGATGGAAGTAACCTGCTTCACTTGCCAGATGTCAGTGTGCATTATGTTATAGACCCAGAAGTGAGAAATGAATCCATTTTCTTCTTCATCTGTGTCATGAGAAATCAGGCCAGCGATGTTACCGAACCTGAGAAACATGATGTGTTACAGTTTCTCTCAAATGTGATAATTTTAAATAACTTGTAAATGAACAAAGAACACTATATATCACATATCCTCCCTTTTACAGTACAGTGTTATAATCTTTACCACTTCTTAGAGGATGTTAAATACATGTTTTGAAAGAAACATAAAAAATATTACAAAGGCAAATAGACAAGTACCACATTACAGAGGCTATGGCCACCCCCAGGATGTCAATATTTACTGGTGGGAATCTCAAAATTTAGATTGTATGATGTTCATATTTTTCCTGTAGCCTGTTTCTAGCTACTCAAACCAAAAACAGAAAAGATGAAGACGGGCACACTACTGGAAACAAAGTGGAAACAAAGTGAGCTACAAACAAGCAGAGAAAAAAGAAATCCCAAGATGGGCATTAAAGTAGTTTTTTTTTAAAAAAAACTAAAGTTGGGATAAAAAAAAGCATAATAATAGGGGCATAGAGGCACATGATGAGAGCATTATTCTCCCATTATACAAGTCACTGGTTAGACCACACATGGAATATTGTGTACAATTTTGGGCACCAGTGCACAGGAAAGACATTGTAGAGCTTGAACAGGTACAAAGGCGGGCAACAAAATAATAAAAGGACTGGGTAGACTGCATACCCGAAAGATTGGCAAGATTAGGGTTATTTAGTTTAGAGAAAAGACGGCTTCGGGGGAACATAATAAATGTGTTTAAATACATCAAAGGTCAATATAGAGATCCCAAGATTTATTTATACCCAGGGCTGTATCCTCTACGTCTTGAGGAACGAAAGTTTCCAGATAAACATAGAAAGGGATTCTTTACTGTCAGAGCAGTGAGACTATGGAATTCTCTGCCAGAGGAACTTGTCATGGTGAATTCAATAACCGAGTTCAAAAAGGGTTTGGATGCATTTCTGGAGCGTGATAATATAACAAGTTATTGTGTCTAGGATTCAGGAGAGGGGTCATTGATCCAGGGATTTTTCTGATTGCCAGATTGGAGTCGGGAAGGAATTTTTCCCTAAAATGAGGACAATTGGCTTCTACCTCATTGGGGGTTTTTGCCTTCCTCTGGATCAACACTTTAGCACAACAGGCTGAACTGGATGGACGTCTCGTCTTTTTTCGGCCTTACAAACTATGAAACTATCAAACTTCCCAACCGAGCTGTGCTCCAGAGTTGCTGACCACCTGTCTGGTTCTTCTGATTACTTCCGGTTTCCCAATCCCAATTTTAGTTTAAAAGATTGACAATGCCTTAAATTCAAACTGCACATCCGGATCTAATAAATATAAAAAGTAAACACTTTATTCAATCCATTTAAAAACAATTAAAATGAAATACAAATATATCAGTCCATGAGCAAATATGCAGAAGTGCTACAGCCAGAAAAAGTATTTGTACCTGGCTGTACCAAGAAGAGTTAAACCCTGTGATATACCAAATAATATGCAATAACTCATCAATAGAAGAACCTCATAGGTCTTGAGGCACAATGTATATAAAATACCACAGGGCTTAAAGTTCATATTATGCAGCCAAAGGCTTTGAACCAATTCAGGAAGATAAATACATAAGCTCTAACATTTCAGGTGCTGAAACTTGCTCTTGACTAAGCTCATGTGGTATATCTTGGGGTTTATTTATTCATGGTATACTCATATGAATAAACGCTTATATGTTTGTAAGTGTGCATGTGTTTGTTTTTATGGCCCACAATAAAGTACAGAATTCAGTTTTCGATTAAGCCTGTCTTTCTGACTAAACAGTTCTACATTCTACACTCTCCAAGATATACACTGAAGATTTCTGTGAACCAGAAGGGACTGGTAAGCACCATCAGCCTTTTGGCTTGTATCTATGTTCAGTGTACTCAGGTACACATACATTCATTTCTGGCTTTAGCATTTTTTACATATCTGCTAATCACAGAATGATATGTTTATATTTAATTTTAAGTGTTTTTAAATGGGCAGAATAAAGTGTTTACTTTTTATATTTTTTATGGCTAGAAGTGTGCTTTGAATTTATACCCATTGTGACGACTCGCTCTCGTCTGGACGCCCTCCTGGGCCGTCCTGGAAGTATTTCGCTCACGGAATCTCGTCATATTTGGTAAAACGGATGGCACTCCGGACACAGTCTAGTAGTTGAAACATGGCCTCAACCAGGCTTTTATTCAGATATAGAATACAAAACATAAATCATAAACAGAAAGACCTCAAGCCGTCGTGGCCACTGACTAAACACGTTGGTGTAGAAAACCCTCTCTAACGTAGACCTGGACCTTACTGTCCCAGCATCACAAACACACTCATCGATTCACCCAGTCCCCTACAGGGTTCCAGCCTTTTCTTAGCCGTCTGGGGGCAAGAGCCCTTCTCCTCAGCTCCTCTGACTGCACTGCCATCTAGCAGACCACGCCCCCGATCACCTGAAGAGACAGGGCTTTATAAAGGCCTGGTAAATCCTGACACGTGGAACCGAACCTGGACCTGGAACGTGGAGACGCCACCACCCAACACTGTGACCCGTCCCGGGAAAAGCAACCCATCACAATCCGCATGAGCAGCATAATGAGTTACACATGTCAGTAACCGTATGGTTACTGACGCAATGGTTGCCTCCCCACCAAATCCAGGATTTTCGGTGGGCAGACGTCTGTAGCAGATCTCCTGCTGTACGCCACCTAGTGGCAGAATCCTTCGACCGTCTGAGGTCGGTCAGCCACACCATTTATACCTATCTTTTGTGTTCTGTGTTTTTGGCTGCTCTACCTTTATTTAAAAAAGAAAATGCGGTTGAAACCCTTGTATAATGCTAAACCCTTGGATATCAGTAGACCTCGAGTTCTCCCTGGCTACAAAATGTACATGGTCTACATGAGTTGTGGATTCAGTGGGCTGCTAATAAATTCCGTAGATTAGTTGTATTGTATTTGATCATTTTTCTAATACAACAAAAATAGTTTTGATAAAGTAAATTTGTGCAGCTGTTCTGTATATGCTATTAGGAAGGGGGAATATCTTTCCTTGGGGAGAACCACCAATAAATTGGTCGGTGTGAGGATTTAAGTGCCTTTTCAGACCTCACTGACTGTTTTGCATAGAGCAAAGGATTCTGGGAAAAGAGCTGAGGAGCTCCACAGCGCACTCTATCGATGTAGTTAGCATTAACTCACATATAGCTTGCAGGATCCTTGCAGTGTTAGGGTATGTTCACACGGGGTAATTTCGGCACATATTTTACCCATAGTTGCTAACTTTTGAAAATGGAAAAGCAGGAGATTAAAGAGGGCGGCGCGACCATCTTTTTGGTGTGACACGCCCCTTCAAAAAGCCACACCCACTCTGCCTAACTGCATAATGGCTTTGGAAGAAAGCCAGATAGATGCCCTTAGTGCCAGCAGAAGCCCCCCAAACCAGGTAGTGCCCTTACAGGCAGGTAGATGCCCCGTTGTAGCCAGGTAGTTGCCCCCTTTGTAGTCCAGTAGTTTGCCCCCATTAGAAGCATGTAGTTGCCCCCTTTTGGTAGTCATGGTAGTTGCACCCTTTGTTAGCCAGGTAGTTGCCTCCCTTAAAGAAGCCAGGTAAGATGCCCCCTTTAGTAGCAGTAGGTAGGTGTGCCCCTTAGAAGCCAGGTATTTGTCCCCCTTTAAAGCCAGGTGAGGTAGTTGCCCCCTTTGAGAAGCCAGGTAGTTCCCCGCTTTATAGCAGGTATGTAGTATTGCCCCCTTTAAAAGCCAGATAGTTAGTTTCCACCTATAGAAGCCAGGTAGTTGCCCCTTAAGGAAGCCAGGTAGGTAGTTGCCCCCTTTAGAAGCCAGTAGTTGCCCCCGTGTAGTATCAAGTAGGTATTTTGGGCCCCCTTTAAAGCCAGATAGGATGTTGCCCCCTTTAGTAGGCCAGGTGGTAGTTGCCCCCTTTAGTATGCAAGGTTAGTGCCCTTTGTAGCCAGGGGTAGGTAGTTTGCCCCCTTTAGAAGCCAGGTAGGGTAGTTGCCCCCTTTTGAAGCCTGGTATGCCCCTTTAGTAGTCCAGGTAGGTAGTTTTCCCCCCTTTAGTAGCCCAGGTAGGTAATTGCCCCCTTTAGAACCAGGTAGAGCCCCCTTTAGAAGCAGGTAGAGCCCCTTTAGTAGCCAGGTAGTTAATTTGCCCCTTTAGTAGCCAGTAGTGCCCCCATGTAGCTAATAAAAATAAGTAATAAAAGCCACTTACCTGCACCATACTCCTCAGCTCCGGACATCTCCTCAGCGACGCAGGGGAAAAGTGTGTGCAGAGGCAACGACCCACTCCCCCTGCGCCGCAGACCTGAAATGTACTGCGTGGCATCGCACTGTACATACAGGGGGAAAGGAGGAGCGATCTTCCTGCCCTCCTCCCGCAAAGGCGAGACTCCGGACAGGTGAAGCGAGGCTCAGCGGCCGCTTCCCACCTGTAGTAGCGGCCCGCGGCGCAAGTAGTAGTGGCACCAGCGCTACTCTTGCGCCGCGGTAATTTAAAGAACCCCCGCTGCCTGCTGGCGGCGGGAGGAATGCCAACTCTGCCGGGAGGGCGGGGGAGGACCCCCATTAGCGGGACCCCCCGCCAAAAGCGGGAGAGTTGGTATGTATGATTTTACCACATATCTGCGCTCTAATACGGGCGAGATGCGCGCCGAAATTACGGTAATTCATAGTTCTCATAGACAACTATGGATTACACCTCCTCCCCCACTCGTACAATACAATTGTATTGTATTGTACGCGCGTGGAGATAAATGAAAGCGCCGCGAGTAATGCATGTCTATGGGGTCAGCGGGTTGCCGGCCCCCCGTGCCTCAGGAGTACGCGCTCCCGAAGCACACGATGTATTGTGCCGTATGCTGTACTTAGCCTTAAAGGGATTTAAGCCAAACCAGTTAAGTTCATCTAGAGACAGCTGTTTCGGGGTATTGCCATAAGTAAGACAATCAGGATGTATTCATACCCAAATCAACTGAGCATGCCTTCTACATGGATGAGTAAGCCCAGAAAAAGCTACAAAAACATACCACAATGCTGCCACCGCCAGCTTGTGTTCATCCAGCAATATTTGCAGTCTCTTAGTTCTCTGATTTTTCTCGCTTAAAATACCAATGTCCATCTTTTTGATTAAGTAGAAAATGTTACTCATTGAAGAAGATAACTCTTTTGCCAATCAGCAGTGGGCCAATACTGTTATGAACAAAGAAGTCTTTGTTGCCAACACAACTTTGTTAGCAGAAGTGCAGTGACCATCCGTCTACTTCCAAGCTCCGTATACAGTATAATTTGCTGAAATGTTGTCTTAGACATTGCTTATTTTGGTGGTGAGCTCCTCCACTGTAGCATGTCGGTCCACCTTCATGAACCTTTGTAGCTGACACCCACCTCTCACTTCCGTGACACATGGGGCTTCACAGTTTCCATGTTTCCTATTTGTGCCATTTGTCCACTCAGGGTACATTTTACTCACAGCAGGATGCAAACAGTTCACAAGCTGAGCAGTTTCAGAAATTCTGCTGCCCTCAAAAGTTAATAATCATCCCTTTTGCAACTCTGATTAATCACCCCTTTAACCCATCACAGCACCCAAGGAATATGTTTGCAGACAGCCTATCACACATCTTAAATACCCACCAAACCAGCTCATGACACATTACTTTCTTCACTAGATACGCACTGCTAACATCGAAAGTAGAAAGGTGATCATAATAATGTGACTTGACTGTAGGTATGCCATCATTGAACTACTGGCTAGTAGAAGGCTATCAAAAATGGGCATTATTTATCATTGATCTATTCTTTAATAACCTATTACAAACATACCTGAATCCAGTAACATCGGTCATTTATTTTGTCTATGGAGCTATAATTAGGTTTATGTTCATAGAAGAATCACAGAGACACTTGGTCTAAGCTATCTCCTCCCCTCACCTTTCTCCAAAGCTGCTCCTTTAAAGTTTTACACTGAGATAAAAAACTAGTATCTGACCTATGGCAGTCTGAGTGAACAGTACAAAAGTCAAGTAAAACATTTGTCTTGTACAACAAAGCCAAAGTGTTTTCATGGAGTCTCCTAAGGGACATATCCCATGAAGTTTTATAGTACCGTAACAAAATCCTTTTAGCGAGTATTATTAAGCGTTAGGGAAACTCATGTCCCAGCACAGATACATTTTTTAACATTGTCCTAGAAACTGAGGATTTTGTTTAGTAGGATTAAAAACAATTGCTCGTGGGAAGCATTCCTTAAAGAATTGAATACCATTAAACTGTCATTAAAGCCTTTCTCTGATTCCTACACAATGTATCCTGAAAGCACCAAGCACACATTACTATTAAAGAATTTCAGTATTCTGTATAGCACAGTCAGATGAGGACTGGCCCACAGGAGAATAGGAGAGACCTCCGGTGGTCCCCTGTTAGACCTGGAGATATTTTTTAACTGCATATACATCCTCAGAAAAGGCAAAAAAGGAGAGAAAGAGAGGCAAAAAGCAAGAGCCATAGTATAGGAAGCATGTACAGTCATTTACATCAGCTGTAGGGTGGGCCAAGAAACAGCTCAACTGGGGGCCCCTAGAATCAACTCCACCTGTGGGCCCTAGACACCCCAGTCCGCCACTGAGCACAGTGTTATCAAACTTGTGTCTCAAGCTTTTGCACATCTACAACTCATAGCCGGGGGCTGTCAGGATACAGTGGGGATTGTAGTTTTGTAAATTATGAAGTGCCAATGGGATTGAGACAGCTGGTGCAACAGATTAGCTACAATAATAAAAATAAACATAAATTCTGGAAATCTATGCATTATGAAAGTTGAGTCCGGTGTGCCCTAAAGTACCATAAAAATAGCTCATTATAATGGGGCTCATTTATTATGGCAATTGCACCAGAATTCTGGTACTGGTACAAGCTTTATACCACACTTATTAGGTATTTTTATGCCAATTTTGGTGCCAAACAAGTTGTCAAAATTTGTCACCACATTTAATGCCATAAACAAAGCCATATAAAAAGGGGAACATGTATGAAAACTGTCTTGTTTTTTAAAAACTTTCTTTTTTTGCCTATAGAATAAAAGCTCCTCTTTCATTTTTGCACAGCACTATATGAAATGAAAGGACAGCTCTGACTGGTTGCTATGGGCTGTAAATCGACAGTTTGTGTCCAGCTTTAGAACGCCACCAAAATTTACTGGTAAACCCTGGGAGAGGATTGGTTAGCTATACGATTCCCCGCAGCAACCAGATGAATGGCAATTCATGTAATGCCCCAAAGGGAAGCATTTGGGCCCGAAAGCCTCTCCTTTTTAGAATTCATTTTATGGTTTACCCCCCTCTTTTTTCATAAGACATCCTCTGGAAACTGAGTGTCTGGTCAGAAGTTATAAAATGATTTTATAAGTATTATTTTTTAGAAAAAGTTTTCCTGCTACTTTCTTCTTATCTTCCTGGCTGACTGATTTTTTAACCTTGCTCTGTCAAAACAGAGCTGTGATCTGTGACTAAAGCTTGGCTCCAGGGACTAGAGGCAGTCTGGGGTTTTCTGAAGGGCACACCCCCTCCCCTTCATTTTGGGTTTAGGGGTGCCCGGGTCTATAATTTTCCCCCCCGAGGGCCCCTGCCTCTTGTGTTTTTCAAATCAGCCAACACAGGCTTTTTCAGGGGTCCCACATGGAAAAAATAAAATTTCCCCTTTTCTGCAAGGGCTGATAAAAATGATTTTTTAAAGTAAGGATTTCTAGACCGATAGGGTGCTCAGATAACTGCTGTACATATGCCGAGAAAAATTAGCTTTAGTTTGGGGAAGCCTGGAGAGTTGCTTTAATTCCTCTTGTGCCTGCCCATAAATATTCGCTCTATATGGTACCACAGCCAAAAAGGGTTTACAAAATTTATATTAGGGGACATCTATCCCAAATTTAAAAACCGCGGCATGGGAGTGGGATACTGGGGTGCCTTCCCCTCACCCAAAATTAAAATTTAAAAAAATAGCAAAAACACTTTCCCCTATTTTAAAAAGCAATCATAAACTTTAAAATTTTTTTTTTAAGGTTTCCCTTTCCCAAGCCATAAAACACATTCATAAGGGTGTGAAATTTACCCCCGATAGTTTTTCGGGTTTTTGCCCCTAAGGGGGTTCAGCTAGAACATACTGCAGATTTCGGGCCCCTGAGGACCTGGTCCAGTGGGGAAAAGTTACCTATGGTTTTGCCAGTAATGATATATTACTACACTTACAGTAGTGGCTAGAATAGCTTTCTAGGGGCTATTATGGGGTGGCTTTTTTAGACAGCCTTTGTCAAAGGTGTTAAAATTTTGGGGGGGCGGAGGGGGGGCTGGCCCCCCCACTTTTTTCTGGGGGGGGGACGGTACCCCCCACTTTTTTTGCCACCCTTTAATAAAAAATAATTCATATGAAAGCATGAGAATAAGTGGGGAGGCGAGCACAGAGGGGAAGAAGTTTTTTAAACCCTTTTCCCTCCTATATTTCTATCATCTTGAGGGGACAAATTTATAGCGCCTAAAAATTCAGTGCGGTGAGAGCATGCTGTTTGGTAGAACAGGATCAGCGGGTGAGCTTCACCAAATCGAACGCTCTCAAGCACACTTGTACGGGGGCTGTATTTTTTCCTCCTCTCGTATACCACTCCCCTAGCTCACCTCATAGAGGGGAAAAAGGGAAAGCTCTTCCCGAATCCCCAACTCCCCCAACTACGGGAGACGGGTTTTAGGGGGGAACAGGTTAGAGTTTTTTTTGGAGTAAAGGGTAGTATGTATATGTGGATGTGTATATACGTACCCCCCGGGTTTCAAACCAGTCCTCTTCCTCATTTAGCCCCCGGGAAAAATGAAAGTGAAGGGGCCGGTCTGCAGTTTTTGGAAGTGTGGACGGGCCAGCGCGTATTTCAAAAAACCCAGGGGCATATAGCGAGCACGCAATGCCCCCATATCCTTTGAACAACCTTAGGGGTACTTCTGCAGAAGATTTAATTGATTCGGGGGGCGGATTCAGTGCTGGATCTGTCTCAGAACCGGCATCCAATCGGGCAGGAAACTGATTACATTATATCCTATGAAAATCAATGTCGTTGTTTAGATGACCTGATTTTTGAGTATCTTTCCGTGCTGTCAGCGCCTACAAAAATTATTCAGGTGTTTTATGCACTAACAGCACTAATGGATAGGAGGGGAAATTGCCCCGGGCTGTCTGGGGGGATTTGTCATCAGAATTTTGATTTTCAAGCGGCGAAATTCCAAAAGAAAAAGACACTGTTAGTGCCCAAAAAAAAACCTCATGTGAACCCACCCCAAGTGTGTAGTGTGCTTTTTTAATATATGTATATAACCCCACACAATTTACGGGGTTTCCTTGACTAAAAATCTCTGGGTAAGTGAGCAATGTAATAATCTCTGGGGGATGGGTAATAAATCCGTTGTACATGTTAATGAGTTTTCTTGGGTAGGGGGTGTAAATTAACCCCTGGGGGGACAGTGTGTATTAATCCTGGGGTATTAAAAATGCGTAAAACTGGGGGTTTTGTTTTAAACTAATCTCTGGGTACAGTGAGTAATGTAATACTGGTGTATTTGGGGGTAATGTGTAATTTCTTTGGGTTAAGGGGGTTTTTTTTTTTTTTTCCTTTTTTCATTTCCCCTTTTTTTTCCGGGGGGGAAAAAAAATTTGGGGGGGCCTATAATTTTTTAATTCTCCGGGTTTTTAAAAAAGGGTTTTTTTAAAAGGCTTTTTTCCCCAAATTGTTTCTTTTTTTGGGTTTTTTTTCTTTTTTTTTTTTTTGGGGCATTTTGGGGGTTTTTTCCCCCCTTTTGGCAAAATTTTTTCTTTTTTTTTGTTTTTTTTTTTTTTTTTTTTGTTTTTTGGGTTTTTTTTTTTTGGTAAAATTTTTTTTTTTGTTTTTTTGCCCCCCCTTTGGGTGGGGGAAAATTGTGGGGTTTTTTTTTTTTGTCAAAAATTTTTTTTTGGGCCGGCAAATTTCCCCTGCCTTTACCCCGGGTTGTCCCCCCCTTTTTTTGTGTTTTTTTGTTTTTTGTTTTTTGGGGTTTTCCTTGTATTTTTCGGGGAAAAGGGGGTTTTTAAATTCTTGGGTTTTTTTTTTTGGTTGTTTTTTTTTTTGTTTTTTTTTTTTTGGGTGTTTTTTTGTTTATTTTTTTTAAATTTTTTTTGGGGTTTTTTTTTTTTGGGTTTTTTGGGGGGTTTTTTTTTTCCCTTTTTTTTGGGGGGTTGGTTGTTATTTTTTTTTTTTTTTTTTTTTTTTTTTGGGTTTTTTTTTTTGGGGGGGTAAAAGGGAATTTTTGGGGTTTTTTTTAAAATTGTAATTTTTGGTTTTAAATCTTGGGTTTTGGTTTTTTTTTTTGTTGTTTTTTTTTTTTGGGGGTTAATTTTTTTTGTTTTTTTGTTTTTGTGATTTTTTGGAATTTTTTTTCTTTTTTCCTTGTTTTTATTTCTTTGGGGGTTTTGTTTTTCTGTTTTTTTTCAAAAAAATCTTTGGGGGGTGTTGGGTTTTTTTTTGGGGGTTTTCGTTTGGTTTTCTTTTTTTTTTTCTTTCTTTGTTTTATCCCCTTTTTTTTTTTGGGGGTTTTTGGGGTTTTTAACCCTTTTTTTTTTTAAATTTTTTTTTTTCCTTTTTTTGGTGGGTGTTTTTTTTTTTCCCTTTTTTTTTTTTGTTTTTTTTGGGGTTTTTTTTCCTTTGGTTGAAAAAAGGTTTTTCCTTTTCCCCTGTTTTTTCCCGTTAGCCCCCTGGGGGTTTTTTTTTTTTTTTTTGGGGGGGGGGGGGGGGGGTTTTTTTTAAAAACGTTTTGGGGGGGGGGGTCTTAAAAAAATTGGTTCCCCCCTTTTTTTTAAAAATTACGCCCCTCCTTTGTTTTTTTTCTTTTTCCTCTTTTTTTTGGGTTTTTTTCTGGGGTTTTTAAATCCCCCCCTGGGTTTTTTTTTCTTTTGGGGGGGGGTTTTTCTAATTTTTGAAACTTAAAAAAAATTTTTTTATTTCTTTTTTTTTTTAAAAGTCTTGGTCCCCAGTTTGGTTTCTTTGTTTTTTTTTTTGGGGGGCCCCCCTTTTTTTTTTTTTTCTTGTTTTTTTTTTTTGTTTTTTTTTCCCGGGGCCTTTTTTTAAAAAGGTTTTTCGTTTTTCCCCAAACCTTCAAGGAAGGGAACCCCAAATACCCCAGACGGCCGGGTGCCCAAAAGCGCAAGGGTTTTACAATTGGTAGGATCCTGGGAAAAGGAAAAATTTAAATTGGAAATTAATTGATTTGGGGGGTGGTGGGGAAAGTGCAAAAGTTTTTCCCAAAAATTTTAAAAAGGCCGGGGTTTTAAAAAGGGTTTTTAAGACAGGGAGTCTGAGAAAAGGAACACCCGTAACAGCTGTTTGCCTTGGGGGAAGGCTCCCATGCAAGGAAGTTTTTCCCTGGAGATCAGGACGCACCCCAGTACAAAATGTTTGGGCCCCTGGTCTTGGGATTTAAAAAGTGACGTTGCCATGTGAAATTTTTTTTTGTTTTGCCAGGGAGGAGCTGCTCGCCCAGTGACAGGCTACTCAAAGCGTAGAAGATATGAAACTCCAGGCGAAGTTTAAAAGCAGCATGAGGCAAAAAAAGGGAATTTCCAATGGGTTCCAACTGCTGGGGGGTGTTGAAGATGCAGAGCCAATTTTGAAAAAAACTGGGAAAAGGGCGGGGTCCAAGGAAACCAAACAGAATGTGCAATGGATCCTACAGGGGGAAATGTGCTGGAGAGGATGTCCTGTTGCCAAGAGGCCCTGGGTTCCCCACCCCGCAAGCCAGAATTGCCCAGAGGCATAGATGTCTTTGTTCTAGGAGGACCCCCTAAAAGCTGAAAGCCACTGCTGACCCCTTTGGGGTAGGCTTGTTGGAGTTGTACAGAGCTGTGAGATGTGTTCCCCGATTGCCCTCTCAGAGGAAGATGCCCGGGGTTGCAGGGGCAAGCCCTGGATTCCCCGGTGGGTGAGTCCCCCCCTGCTTGCGGACGTCACCAGAGAGCCCAAAAAAGCCAAGAAACCGGGGTAAGAAGTTCCTGTTGGTTGACACCTTGTTGGACATTCATGGGTGTTTTTGTGAGGAAAATTGACTGGGGTAAACGAGGTGAGATCCTGTCAATCAGAAGAGTTCAGTGAGCAGTGGCAGGACTGTAAAAAAAATGGACTGGGAAATTGATGGATGGGTGCATTACATGCAGGGTTTCCTGTGGGGAGAAATCACCCCGTGTTACTTCCTGGGTTATAAAAACTTGCATTTTTCCATGACCTGGTCCCAAACCTGAGAGGGGGGGGTTGGCTTTTTACAAAGTCAGCTCCCTTACTGCAAACCTTGGTGAAAAGCGGCTAGAGGGGCTGTAGCAGAGAGCCCTCGGTTGCCAGGAGGGGAGGCTGTCGGGGCTATGGGTTTAAGTAAATGCAAGGGGAATTTGCTTCGAAAAACCAGCCCCCGCTGTAGAGCAGACTCGCACAAGTGGCCCTATTCGTGATTCACCGTGGTGGGGGGGAGTGGGAGGGTGGTGTTTTGTGGGGGGTGTCATCTGGGGAAATGTGTTACCACTACAGGGTCAGATGGAGCTAAGTGGTTTTGGGCCCCCCCCCAACAAGGTTTCCTTGCATCTCCCGCTGGAAAAACTTTTTGATTAGAGTCCAGGCGCTGTGTTGTTGGCTGGAATCCGTTTAGTAAATGTGTGTACCAGTGAACCCAGGCATTTTTTTAGGGATGGAACTCAATTGCATGTGCGCCCCCCAGTGGTTCGGGTGGTAATGGCCCAATGGTGAGGTCAGTATGTCTGGGGGGGTTTATACAATCCTAAGTTTTTGGGTGTCAATCAGTTCCCTGCGGGGCTGATGTGGTTCCAGTAGCAATCGGTCGCTCTGCTGGGGGGAAAAGGTGATGGGGTTCCTGGGTGAACACGGCCGGGGCATTGCCCGGAAGGGGGGACTCAAACCTTGATAGAGGGGTCTGCTGTATTTGAGGGGACTTTAGTGTGAAAGGCTAGTTATGACCCGAAGACAAAACCCTTTGTGAAACCCCCCATGTCAGTGGTGGGGTGGACGTGTAGTGTGTCATGCTACAGTGTAATGATGGTGATTACTCAGAGGAGAATGGAAAAAAACCCGTTGTAAAGAAAAAATGTGCCAAGACAGATTTTGTGTGATCCTGGGCGTGCATTTCAGAAATCTATCTGTGATGAAAACCAATTGTGACCCCCAGGGAAGAAGGAAAGATTGTGCTGGCCTTTAGTGACCCGAGGTCACATGCCCCCGTGTGGCTATGGGCCGTTACACGGCTTATTTTGCCCGGATTTTGGGGCCGACTGCCCCGGGTTTGCGCTGCAGTACGGCTCCAAATCCGTCGCAGTAATACGGGAAAACCACTTTTTCATAGAGAAAAGTGGATTTCCCTCGTCCTCCCGCTCGGCGAAACCCCGGGGGGAGAAAGTGCATGCACATTATAGGCGCAATACGCGCCGTGGATAATGCAATCTTGGGGCCGGCGGGGGAGCGCCCCCCCCCCCACCCCGCCCCCCTTTGTCAAGCCAAATTGCAGCGTAACCAGGCCCAAATTTCGGCTTGAAAAAAGCCCCTGTGAACACTGCCTAATTTCCAGTAGCTTTTTCTGAAGGTCAGAAAGAAACCCGGCGGTAGTGGGGGCTGGTCATTTGTTTGACCCTCAGATGGTAAGGAAAAAAAACCCAGTAAGGAAACTGAGGGAAAAAGGGAAGGGTTTCCATATGTAGCTGGTCACAGGCCCCAGAGGTACTACAGGTATACTGAGAGTTTTTCCCTTGGGGGAGAGTTACGAGGATATGGAGGAAAGGTACCTATTTTACTGCAGTAAGTCGGTTCACAGGGCAATGAGAGGTTTTGGGACAGGGAAGGGGTCACTGGAATTTAAAGAAGGGGGCCCTTTTAGTAAAATCTAACAGGTTTTTAGGGGAGGCGCTTTTTTTGAATGGGAAAAAACCTGACATGTGGAGGTTGGTGATGTTTCTGAGGGATGTTTGCTGTATACTTGTTGAGGCGTGCATGGAGGGGCCACTGGGGTAAGGGGGTATGACCTTCGGGTGCTCATTGTGGGGTGATGCGTTGGGGGGGAGCCCCCCCTTGGGCTATTTTGGGGAAAAAGTTGTCCCTGGGATGTAAAGATGGGGCCCCCCGTGTAGGAATTTTACCCAGGAGGAAAGTAACAAGGTGACAAAGTCCTACGGCCTTTATCAAGGGGGGGGGATATGTGACAGTGACCCCTGATAGTTGCAGGTTTCTGCCACTAGAGGGTGTGCAGCTAGAGACATACTGCAGATGCACCACTGAGGACCTGGTCTCAGTGGGGAAAAGTCACCTATGTTGTGCCAGTAATGATATATTACTGACACACTATACAGTAGAGGGTGGCTTTTTTGGGACAGCCATAGTGTTGGGTGGGTGGCTGTCCCCGCATTCCAGGTCCGGTTTTGTGTATGTCTCTGGAGACTAATTAAAGTCCTCCCACTCCAGGGAATCAGGGGGTGTGGTCTGCTGCCTGCGAGTGGAGTAGTGGAGGAGCAGGAGAGAGGCTGACCCCCAAGAGGCTTGAGAGAAGCCTGAACTAGTAGAGTCTGGTGAGGACTGTGGGTGTTTGGAGGGGCTGTGCAGTAGGCACAGACCTCTGGTAGTTAGAACTGAACTTGTTTGTGTTTAGTTAGTGGCCAGACGGCCGAGGGTTTATTTGTTTCTCTGTGTACTGATGTATCTCTGTTCTGTGCCTGAATAAAACTGGCGGAGGCGAGTTTAAAGAAGCTTGGTGTCAGTGTGCCAAATCCTTTCTACCAAGAACGGCGATCCCGTGAGCAAAGCACCCCAGGACGGTCCAAAATGGCGTCCAAGCGCTAAGCGAGTGCTTACAAGACGTATAAACATATGATATAAATTGCACTTGCAGTTTTTAGATCTCCAAGGCAGGAGTATCAGACAGAAAGTCCAAAGACATCTCAGATAGCGTTCTTGGCAAAGTCCATTCTCAGACCTGTAGCAATCTGCCCAGGTGTGTGCAGCCGTACGCGACGTTTTGGGGCACGCTTGAGGAAGGGGCGGAGCCCCGAAACGTTGTGTACGGCTGCACACACCTGGGCAGATTGCTACAGGTCTGAGAATGGACTTTGCTAAGAACGCTATCTGAGATGTCTTTGAACTTTCTGTCTGATACTCCTGCCTTGGAGATCTAAAAAACCGCAAGTGCAATTTATATCATATGTTTATACATCTATAGAATGTGTTTTATGGCTTAGGAAGAAACTTAAATAAAACATTTTCAGAAGATATGATTGCTATTTAATAGTGGAGTGTTTTTACGACAGCAAAGGTACCAAGGAGTGGTGCGTCAAAGGCTATGTTCACACGGCTTAACTGCGGGGCATAATTTCGCCCCGCAATTACGCCGTGTGGCCGGGGCCGGGGCGGGAGCGGGGGAGCGAGAGGGGGGCCGGCCCATAGCCGGCCCATAGACAGTCAATGCTAGCGGCGCGTATACGCCGCTAGAAAGTGACCGGTCAATTATCTCCCCCCTCGGCGTATTAGTCGAGCAGGGCGAGGCGACGTAATCCATAGTTCTCTATGAGAACTGTGCATTACCGTAGTTACTGGGACGGATTCAGCCCGTAATTGGCGCACTTCGGCACGTAATTACGGACTGAATTACGTCCCAGAAAAAGCCGTGTGAACATGGACAAATAGTGCACAAGACTTTTCACCAAGAAACCTTAATCTTTGGCACATAAATATAGCCTCAGACAGAAAACTATCCAGGGAGGACCTCATTTCATTTTTGTTACTTTCTTTTTACAACTTTCAAACCAATTGTGACATTTTACAGAAATAAAATTTCAAAGTAAATTGAACGATTTTATTCCAAATAATAAAGATATTAAATACAGATCAAACTGAACTCATTTTAAGCACGAGAAGTAATATATCATTTTGGAAGTGTCTGCAAAATAATTTGCTAGTAATTGCTTGTTGTGTGCCTGGATTATGGAATGGGACTCTGACTCCCATAGCTGTCACTTTCATGATTAGCGGGGAACTTTAATTAGGCAAGATGTTTGGGGGATCTATCACACGGTACATGGCAGTGATATTGAGTAAGCTTTGCATACATTGGAGACCACTTTACTGCCCTCAGCTACTTTGCATTATGCCTGCTCAGCCATTGTTACTTAAGACCTCTGTTTACTTCATTAGGAGAACATTTTATATATGTCAGTAGTGACCTGCAAACACTTTGTTAGGAGGGAAGTTTAGTCAAAACATGGAAAATTATGTATGTACATAAGAAATTATGGGCGACATGTATAAAACCTGGCGCTGACATGTCACTTTTAAATTGCTTTAGAGAAGTGTAGAAGGTGCTGTATGTATGAAAGTGTCTCAGAGCTCACTCTTTATATGTATCCCGTTCTACGGCAAAATTTGTCTCATCCATACCACTTTGAAATTGCTATGGATTTGTACAACAGTTATGCGCCAAACTTTGGCGAATTCATACATTTTGCACCAAACTTAGGCGCATTCATACGTTTTGCGCCAAACATTGGCGCATTTGTACGGTTCTGGCACAACACGCCCCCCCACAATCTTGGCGCATTCAGAGGTGCTGTGTCTTGTGCAGATTGCGCCAAGTTGGGGAATACAACTGTTTAAACATCTATAGAACAGAACTATGCCAGATTCTTAGCCACTAAGCACAGCAGAAAATTGGCACAGTCCCGTTCATACATGTTTGTCTGTACAATGCAAGCTTCTTCTGTGGAATAAAAGGTCTCCATGCAGGAAGAAAATCAAGATTCCTGAAGATGCATTATGACATATTTGCTTATTATAAAATACATTTCCTGTCTGATATCTTTTAACATGTTTGTAGCAGTTGTTCATTTCTTGCTTATGTTTTGTGGCCCTCCAGTATTTAAGCTGTGACTCCAGGCTTCCCTCCTCCATCTGTGTATAGTTTACAGGTTAATATATACTCTGCATACATAGACTGCTATATGTCACAGAGAATCAGAGCTTTGTGTTGATTGTAGTCAAGAGTCGTATCTTAGGCTACCAAAATGTGATAGGTAGATCACCATTGTCCAATTGCCATGACAAAGTCACCAAGCAGTGTTAATTTCTGACACCATACAATATATTTGCCATAGATAAAAATAGCAGGAATATACTAAATGACTAGATATTCTGTTATTCCATAGGTATTCACTTTATTAACCAATCACTATATAGTCATACTATATATGCTGCCATCTCTTTCACTGTTTATGGTGGTGATGTATTACATACTTGGGGTGACATGCATGATTTTTGGCGCCCAGATGCCATTTTTCTGCACGAATTTGTAGAGTAGACTGTGCCTGAACTATGAACCTATTCTACTGCGGGTCATAGATTTAGCGCTTTCTAGATACTAGACGACAATTCTGGCTCAAGTAAACCACTTTTAAAGTGGTCTACCTGTTCCAACAGTAATGCATCTGTATTTGCCGATAAAAAGTCATATATGTGTAGCTTCATATAGTTGTAGTGCAACACACCCTCCACACGCCCCCCCAATCTTAGGCGCATTACAAAATGCCGAAGGCACTTTATAATGCGCCTAATTTTGGAGTGCTCCTGATTAAAAATATAGCAAACAGGGCTGTGCCAGTTTTAGGGCTGAAAAGACGCCAAACTTCTGGCTCAGCCCCGTTTATACATGCTGCCCTTGGAGTCTACCAAAAGACCTCAAGTAATTCTTAAAACAAATGGCACCAAATGGTATAAAAAGTGTCAGATTGGGGTACCCTGGGCCCACCATAGTAAATTATTTTGTGGACCCAGGCTCCATCTATGCAGATTATATGCATGCCTACTTTAAATCACATCACACTCTGTATTGTTGCTCACATGCAGGATATATCACCAATAGTCTAGCAAGTTAATTATTTGTGAATCCTCCCATATGTAATATTCTGTAGTGGCAAGTTATTGGCGTCAAAGTCATTTCCAAATGTGGCTGTCTTCTGTTGGATGTTTCGCCCCTTTAGTATGTCAAGCCCTGGACCCACTGGAGGATCCCTTGGTTTTCTGGATTCCGCACATTTAAGTATTTGCTATGAAATGGAGTTTACTGTTTTATATTTTAGTTATTTTACCATCAGACATGGGTTACTTACTGTAGCTGGTTCACTAGTTATTTAAGCAATTTAGTAGGAGCAAAATTATCCTAACTCTTATAAATGAAGCTTTTCAGAGAACAGATGAGTTACAGAATTATTTTGCTGACTTTTCGTGGGTTTAAAATTTTAACTTACTGTATTTTAAACAAACTTACTATTTGAATTATATAATAGTTTCTTCTGCTGCATAATGAAGCCTAAAACTTTGCTGAAGCCTACTATAAAAAACCCTGTTTTTTTTTTCAGTGGAATTAACAAAATTTTCCAAAATTTTGCGGGTTTTTTTTCTTTTAAATATTTGCTTGCAGAGGGGGTAAAAGGTGGGGATTTGGGTGTAAAATCTACATTTTTTGGGGACTCCAACAAAACCCTGAGGAAATAATGGCACAAAATAACAGCCTTCTTTAAATTAGTTCACACCTCAAAACCTTCCCAAATCAGTATTCTGATCACAGTTGGAGTTATGTAAAACGCTTTGTAAAAAATTTGTCTTTTGAAAGTAATGGGGTTTTTTTAATGTATTCTTTGGGTTGAAAACAAAACACTGAATTTTGTTCTTACAATTTAAAAGAGATGTCTATTTCCATATTTTTATTACCAACGGTGGTTGATAAGTGCAGAGCTCCAATGGATGCCTCTTACAGAGATACTCAGCTGTGTCTTTTTTGTCTGTTGTGCTGCATGCTTTAAAGCAAATTTGGCAATTACTTTAAAATAAGAGCAGGGGGAAACAGTTAATTATAAAATACAACAATATAGTCATTTTTTGTCGCTGTAAAATTAATATTTCAACTGGAGCTCAAGGGTCCTTTTGTGAATGTTTTGAGGGGGTTTTTAAAAGTGACCAACATGACAGAAATGTACTATGCATAGTCGTATGGGGCTCAGTAGTTAAGGGAACTCCCTGATAAATTAAAAGCTGTCTCTTAGATTACATGTAAAGGTAATGCTAGAAACTCAAGAGAGAGATAAGATAGGGCGTTTTATTATGTATTGTAAATTAGCAAGAGACCATTTACTATTCTAACTCTTTAGCCCTCTAATGTCTGTGTCCACTCTTGCTTACTTATATTTAGATGAATAACATCTAATATTTATCATCGTATAAAACTGCGGGGGAGAAATTTCATTTTTGACACAAGGGTTCAGTACCTAATGGGTTTCATTAAATTTTTAATAAAATAACCCCCAAAAAATTTTAGAAATCCCTGCAGCTAAAGGGACCCCCTTAATGAATGGCTGATAAGGACTGGAAAAGTGAAAAACAAGGCACCAAGGCAAAATTTTTCCAACTTTTTGGCTGCAGGGGGTTTCAGAAAGGTTAAGGGGGGCCCAATGAAATTTAAAAAGAGCAATGGTTTCTTATATTAAAGGAAAAGGGGTTTACGGGTTAGAATTCATAGGTAAAAAATAAGGTAGGATGTTCTATTATGTACTATAAATTAGCAAGAGACCTTTTTAAAAATTTTTTTGCTACTTACCCCTCACGGTTTGTGTCCACGGGTTGTTTTCTTATTTTTAAAGGGACTGACTTTTTCTACTTACTGTATCCCAAAACGGCGGGGAAAAAATTTTATTTCGGCATACAAAAAAAATTAATAAACCCCTGGGGCTCTGTAAATAGTGATCATACCAAAAATCTAAGCGTACCTCTAAGTATAGCAGATGACCAAACTGGAATGCAAAGAAAATCACTGTGTAAGAGCCAAGTTTCTAATTAAATTTATTTTTAAAAATTGGGGGCGTAACTAAAAGGGGTAGAAATTTTACAGTTCCCCCCCCGGGGCCCCCGGGGGGTTTTTGGGGGGGGCCCCGGGGCAGCGGGCAATAAACCTTTCGGGTTTCCCCCCGGGGGTTTGCCGCTTTTGGGCCCGCCGGCAGTGAAAAAAAATTTTCACGGGCGGCGGGTGCAGAGCGCGGGGCCGGCCCTGGGGAGGAAAGGGGGGTTGGGGGGCCCCCCCCCTTGCTTCACAAGGCTCTCCCCAAAAATTTATTGAAACCCGTGCTGGGCGCATAAAAAATTTAAAGAAAAGGGGGGAAAATTAAGGGGGGGAAAGGGAAAAGGGCCCAGCTTCCGTTCCCCCCACCCCAAGCCCAAAACAGCAGGCCCTTTGGGGGTGGGTGGAGACGGAGCCGCTGGGGGCGCGCGGCCTGGTATGTAATACGCTAAGGGGTGGGGGGGGTGAATACCTACAGGGGGGGGGCCCAAATGAAGGGGGTGGGGGGGAGAATACCTACAGGGGGCTCTAAAGGAAGGGGGTGGGGGGGGAGAACCTACAGGGGGGCTCTAAAGGAAGGGGGTGGGGGGGAGAACCTACAGGGGGGCTCTAAAGGAAGGGGGGGTGGGGGGGAGAATACCTACAGGGGGCTCTAAAGGGGAAAGGGGGGGGCCCAAAGGAAAAGGGGGGGGAAAAATACCTACAGGGGGGGCCCTAAAGGAAGGGGGTGGGGGGGGAATACCTATAAGGGGCTCTAATGGAAGGGAAGGGGGGGGGGGGGGAGAATACCTACAGGGGGGGTCTATAAAAGAAGGGAAAGGGGGGGGAGAGAATACTTACAGGGGGACTCTAAAGGAAGGGGGGGCTCTAAAGGAAGGGGGTGGGGGGGGGGAAAAAACCTACAGGGGGGGTCTAAAGGGAGGGGGGGGGGGGAAATCCCCACAGGGGGGCCACAAAAAGGGGCCAAAATGGAAAAGGGGGGGGGGGGGAAAAACCAACCGCATGGGCCCCAAAAAAAAGGGGTTTTGGGGGGGGGAAACCAAAAGGGGGGCCTAAAAAGGAAAAGGGGGGGGGGGGAAAAATAGCAAAGGGGGGCCCCTTAAAGGAAGGGGGGTTTGGGGGGGAATACATACAGGGGGGCTTTTTAAAGGGAAGGGGGTTGGGGGGGGGAATACCCCACAAGGGGGGGGTCTAAAGGAAAGGGGTTTTTGGGGGGAAAATACCTACAGGGGCTCAAAAAGGAAAAGGGGGCTCTAAAAGGGAAAGGGGGTGGGGAGAATACCTACAGGGGGGGCCTAGAAGGGAAAGGGGGGTTTGGGGGGGAGAATACCTACAGGGGGTAAGAAACGGAGGGGGTTGGGGGGGGGGAAAACCTACAGGGGGGCTCTAAAAGGGAAAGGGGGGGAATACCTACAGGGGGGTCTAAAGGAAGGGTTGGGGGAGGGGGGGAAAAACGACAAGGGGGCTCTAAAGGAAAATTTGGGGGGAGAGAATACCAACAGGGGGGCTATAAAGGAAGGGGAAGGGGGGGGAGAAAACCAACAGGGGGGCTCTAAAGGAAGGGGGGGGGGGGGGGAGAATACCAACAGGGGGGCTTTTAAAGGGAAGGGGGGGGGGGAAACCACCCGGGGGGGTCTAAAAAAATGGGGGGGGGGGAGAAAAAACCACGGGGGGCTTTTAAAGGAAGGGGGGGTGGGGGGGGGGATAAAACCTACAGGGGGGGTCTAAAGGAAGGGGGGGGGGGGGGAAAAACATAAAGGGGGGCTCTAAAAAAAGGTGTTGGGGGGGAAAACCTACAAAAAGGGGGGGGTTTAAGGGGAAAGGGGGGGGGGGGGAGAATACCTAAAGGGGGGCTAAAGGAAGGGGGGGTGGGGGGGAGAATACCTACAGGGGGGGGATAAACGGAAAGGGGGTTGGGGGCGGGAATACCTACAAGGGGGGCTCTAAAGGAAGGGGGGGAAAATTTTTCTACAGTGGGCTCTAAAGGAAGGGGGGGAATACCAACACGGGGGGGTCTAAAGGAAGGGGGGGGGGGAGAATACCTACAGGGGGGCTCAAAAGGAAGGGGGGAGAATATCTACAGGGGGGGCTCTAAAGGAAGGGGGAGGGGGGGGAAAAAACCCACAGGGGGGGCAAAAAGGGAAGGGGGGGGGGGGAGAAATTTCCACAGGGGGCTCTAAAGGAAGGAAAGGGGGGGGGGGGGGAGAATACCTACAGGGGGGGGGCTCTAAAGGAAGGGGGTGGGGGGGGGGAATAGCTTTCAGGGGGAAATCCTAAAGGAAGGGGAGGGGGGGGGGAATACATCAGGGGGGGCTCTAAAGGAAGGGGGGGGGGGGG
This sequence comes from Phyllomedusa bahiana, assembly GCA_025379985.1. Taxonomy (NCBI): domain Eukaryota; kingdom Metazoa; phylum Chordata; class Amphibia; order Anura; family Hylidae; genus Phyllomedusa; species Phyllomedusa bahiana. The sequence goes on from JAODAL010003678.1 coordinate 103,522, forward strand.
GGAGAAAACCTACAGGGGGGCTCTAAAAAGGAATAAGGGGGGGGGGAGAATATCTACAGGGGGGCTATAAAGGAAGGGGGTGGGGAGGAGAATATCACAGGGGGGCTCTTTAAAAGGAAAAGGGGGGGTGGGGGGGGAGAATTTCCTAACGGGGGGGGGGTCTAAAAGGAAGGGTGGGGGGGGGGAGAATACAAAAAGGGGGGCTCTAAAGGGAAGGGGGTTTTGGGGGAGAAAACCAAAAGGGGGCCTCTAAAGGGAAAGGGGGGGGGGGTAAATACCTTTCAAGGGGGCCCAAAAAAGGGAAAGGGGGGGGGAATACCTACAAAAAGGGGGTCTAAAGGGAAGGGGGGTGGGGGGGGGGGAATTTCCTACAGGGGGGCTTTTAAAGGAAGGGGGGGAAGAATAAACCCACAGGGGGGCTCTTGAGGGGAAAAGGGGGGGGAAAAACCTACAGGGGGGGCTCTAAATAAGGGGAAGGGGGGGGGGGGGGGGGAATACCTACCGGGGGCTTTTAAAAGGGAAAGGGGGGGGGGGGGGGAAAAAAACCTACAAGGGGGCTCTATAGGGGGGGGGAACTAAGCCCTTCCCGGGGAAACCCAAAGGGGTGGGGGGGGGAGAACTATGCCTTTTAAAAGGGAACGCTAAAAAGCTTGGTGGGGGGGAAACTATGCCTACAGGGGGGCTTTTAAAACTACAGGGGGGACTAATTTTGCCTACAGGGGCCCTAATCTAAAAGGGGGGGGCATTCGGCTACAAGGTGGCCCTAATCTTCAGGGGGGGCTATTCTCCTACAAGGGGGCCCTAATCACAAAAGGGGGGGCTGTTCTGCCTACAAGGGGGGGCCCCAATTTTAAAAGGGGGGAAATATTCGCCTACAAGGGGGCTCTAATCTACAGGGGGGGGGGGGGGCTTTTTTTCTACCTACAAGGGGGCCCAATCTACAGGGGGGAACTATTTTGCCAAAAGGGGGGGAAAAAAATTTTGCCTACAGGGGGCCCTAATTTTTAAAAGGGGGGGCTATTCTGCCCACAAAGGGGGCTAATCAAAGGGGGGGGGGAAATATTTTGGGGAAAAAGGGGGGCCCCCCTCTACAGGGGGGGATTTTTCGCCTATAATGGGGCACTAATCTACAGAGGGGTTTCCCATTCTACCCACAGGGGTGGCCCAAAATTTCAGGGGCCCCCATTCTACCTACATAGGAATCCTAAACTACTGCCCGGGGGCCCGAAGCTGCCTACATCTCCTCATGCTACCTATCTACTGCCCGGTGGGTGCTAAGCTACCAAGCTACCGCCCGGGGGCCCCGTTGTACCTGCATACCGACTGGGGGAGCCCCATAATTACTAGGGGGTAATTCTTACCATTTGGGCCATTATAAATGGGGAGTTTGTATATGAGGGGAGGGGGCACTCACTTGGGAAAATGATTAAAAAAAGTGAGGAGTCTCAGGTATCTGTGTTGTAAATTCTACAGGGACGAGTGGTGGACGGAGGAAGTCATCATGGAGGTCTGGACCGAATAGAGAAGAAAAGAGAAAGTGAACGACTCCTCAGACAAGACGCCACCTGTGAGGCCCTAAATGTAAGTAAACTATTTGCAAAGCACCTGTGTATCTATATGGTCACTGTATGGTGGTTACATACAGTCTGCAGAGCCTGTGTACACTAGTATATACCACTATATGGTCACTATATTGCGGTATTATTGGTCTTTGTGTACTGATAAGTAATAGTGTAGGGGTATTATTCAGTCACTTTGTGGTCATGTTCTGGTGGTATAATCAGGTTCCTATGTAATAGCGTTATTGGTAATGTTGGTCTTAGTATAGTGGATTTGTTTGGTAGCAGTATGATGGTGAGATGTATGGTGAGGTATTTGCCCCTTGTATTATCTACATTATCTAACAGCATGTCCTGGTAAATGTTCGTGGTCAGGAAGGTGGGCGGGTGGGCGGGGGGTCCCATCCAAAAGTTTGCTTTGGGGCTTTGGCTTCTCTAGTTACGCCCCTGGATAGAATCAATGGGTCTGGCCAATGAGACTACCACTGATTACTAAAAAAAAGTATTGGATGGAGTATAAATGAAAAAGAAAGGGGCTAATGGGAGTCAAAAGGGTAAACTCATATCATTACATTGTGCCTCTTCTTGGGACCCAAATAGGCATGACTCTGCAGAGCAGCACCACATAGACACTCTGTAGGTTTCGGTGCTTTGACCATAAATGCAATCTTCTAATATGTGTCTATGAGATGTCATAAGATAGAAATGTGTGCACATTTACTTATGTATTAATGGTTTGGGCAAAGGAAAGAGAAAAATCATTCCAAATGGACATGGCAGGTTTGTTTAAAGCACGGATAATAAAGACCCAATATCAATGGACATAAAAAACCCCAAGTAAAGCTGTGCTTGCTTAGTTTGATGAATATCCAATACTGAGAGAATCCATCCATGGTTGATGCCATGACGTACAGCGCCATCCTTCTGTAAACCCTATAATTTCTTGTATTTATGGTTTCCAGATAAATACATAAAATTTTACTTCTTTTGTAGAATTTATTAATTGGTTTTGATAAGATGTATATTTTTCACTTTTGGACTCTCGAGAATGGTAATAAAGATTACTGGTTCCTGAATATACAATGCCTATCTATCTTTCTGTTCAGTGTATATTCATGCTGTGATTCTTGTCTTATATTATCTTGTGAAATTTGTTAAAGAACGTGTGCTCCAGTTTTTATTTTAAGCACAGTTGGCATTCTAGTTCATGGTAAGGGCTTGCACTAGAGGCCTTAGCACTGAATATTTTAATCAATTATTGATGATCTCTTTCTGAAAACGCAGCTTCACAGCAAGTTATTTTTTACATTTCTACTATGAATAGCTAAATCATTACTGTAGCTGTATGATCATGTAGGTTAAATAAATTGAGATATCCATTATTTAAACACTGCAGTACCGGCAGAGTTTCTGTGCAATAGACTGTAATGGTACTTTCATCTTGCATTAACTCTTCTGATTCTGCCCTATGTGTCCACCCAAATTTCCATGAAGGAATCAGTTCTGAATTAAAAATAAGTGATGGCAAAACTGATTGAAATGAACATTAGTAGCTTTAAAGGTTTTATTTTAAAGAGAATGTTTCAAAAAGTGTATAAAAGAAAACATTAAGGGCAACATGTATGGATCAGTATTCTGGTGTTCTTTCAGCCCAAAAACTGGCACAGTCCTCTTCCCTAGATTTATAATCGGGCGCACTCCAAAATTAGGTGCATTATCAGGTGCCCGTGGCACTTTGCAATGCGCCTGAGTCGGGGGGGGGCGTGCTTGGAGGTGTGTCCCCCCACAACCGTACGAATCTACACATTTATAACTGTAGGACGGCAAAACTGGGCGCATTACTGCTGGAACAGACAGACCACTTTAAAAGTGGTTTACCTGAGCCTGAATTGTCGTAGTGGAACTAGAATGTGCCAAATCTATGACCCACAGTAGAACAGGTTCATAAATTCAGGTGCATTCTATGCTACTAATGCACGCAATAAAATTACCGTCTGGGCACAAAATACATACATGTCGCCCTAAGAGCGGTTTCCCCAATGTGAAGTTGACTGTAAAATGGTATTTTAACATTAAAAGATTAATCATTGAGGCACTTGCAATCTATGGATTTAAACCTTTGGTGACATCCGCCGTTCATACTTATGACTGAGGTGCACTGAGGATATTTGCTGGTGACTCAAACTGAGTTTCTGAGCCAACAACTGCCGGCAGTAGCTGGAATAAGAGACAATTCTAATCCCTACCCTGCCATAATCAATAGCAACCAGATTTAAGGAGTGGTCTCGCTCTATTACCCAGTTGCTAACCTCCCTGCCATCTTACTGCTGCAAGGGACAGGGTATAAATAGAGATCAGTAAAATCATAATACACTGCAATACAGAAGTATTCCAGTGCAATGTGTAAGTGATAAAGTTATCGCTTGCTCAAGTCCTTTTGGTAGGATCTGTTAAATAAAGTTTGAAGAACAGTAAAAATACCCCATTACTTTACCACTTACCATATAAAAACATATAAACAAACTATTTGTAAAAATGTACTAACTATTAAATATGAACTATTAAAATAGCAAGGTAATAATCCTGTATGGTACATGCTGCAAATAAAAAAGTGCCGAATTTGCACTGTTCTCTCCAAAACATTATAATTATAAAACGTGATCAAACAGTCATATGCATTTCAAAAAGGTACCAATAAAATCAGCATATCACTCAAGGTACAAGGCTTCACAGAGCATCATGGACAAAAAAAATAAAACGTTAAAGGTGTCAAAATGTGGAGTGGCAAAGCCAACATTTTTTTAATGCCTTTTATTTTTTCAAAAGTAGTAACATTACAAAAACTAAATAAAAACTACATACAACTTTTCCACAATGTTAAACACTACACAACTGACAAAGTGAGGCCTACCCATTGAAAATATTAAACGGTGTACTCCCAGTTCAAATAGTAAAATAGAGAAACAAAAACACACATTTAGGCAGATGTATGGATGTATGACAAGTTAATCAACAAAATATAGTCAATCTATAGATATGCAACAGATGAATATAGACCAAAAATGTGACAGAGCCCCAATGTGCGTTTCGACTTACGCTTCATCTTGGAAGGTGAAGAAAAAAAATATATAGCTCCAGGGGGTTAGTAAAAGACAGAAAACTCTGTCTTAAATGGAATGCTGTGTGCAATCTGTTGTTAAATGCATAAGTGCCAGGTATCTGACATATACAATATAATGGCGTAACAATGAGAGGAGCTGCAGCTTCAGATGGACAATTCTACAGAAGATTGAACAAGTGCAGATTGGATGACATGGCTGGAAATTGGGAATATGCATTATAATTTAGAACTGATTGGGAAAGTAGTCATATAGCAATATATAAGCAACTTGGGCGACATGTATCAACGGGGCTGCGCCAGATATCTGGCGTCTTTTCAGCCCGATATCAGACGCAGCCCCGTTCATACATTTTTAAATTTCCCGCACACCATTATCAGCGCTTTGTAATGCGCCCGATCTCGGGGGGCGTACAGGAGGTGGGGCGCACTAGAACTGTAGTAAAGCTACATATCTATAACTTCGCTACGGCATTTCTAGGCGCATTACAGCTGGAACAGGTATACCACTTTCAAAGTGGTATACCTGAGCCAGAACGGTCGCCCGAGTGTTAGAATGCACCTGATTTATGACCCGCTGTAGAGCGGGTTCATAAATCAGGTGCATTCTACCCTAATCTTAGGCGCATGAAATTTGGCGTGTTAACGCCAAATTTCATACATGTCGCCCTTTATGTTTATCACAGTTTACAAGGATGGTGGGGCACATTCTGAAACTCCATCCCTGGGCACTGATAGGATTTTTCCAATCCTTATTATTTTTCAGGGGTCATATGATTTCTTTCTAGTAAAATGCCTATGGCATGTCCATGACCTGTGCCTGGTTTTGCAGCTCAGTTCACTTGGCAGAGCTGTAACAATAGGCAAAGCATTGGTCAGACCCTTATTTCTTATCTCAAACAACCTGTATTGAGACACAAAGGGCAACATGTATGAAAACGATTTAGGTCTCAAACTCACTTTTTTGCCCATAGTATACTATGGGCAACAAAGTGAGTTTTAGACCTAAACCATTTTCATACATGTGACCAAAAATGTTAAAGTTACAAAAGAAAAAAAATCTGCAGAACAGGTCAGTTGTATCACACCGGAAGATCTATGATCTGATTCACTGTCTTGATTCCACTACCAATGGGCCAGTACAGACTACTGAGTACAGTAGAAGTCTTGGGCTGTGATTTTCAGATTTTTGCAATAAAATGGTTATTCCATATTAAACCAGTTAAACACCTTGTTCAGAGAACATACAGCACACACAGTTTATCTATTCCCTACTATCTCCATGTTTCATGGCTGCAAACATTCTGCATATCCTGCTATTTGATATGCACGCCGTGCAGTGAGGCAGACTCATCCATATTCTCTTTGTGATATATCAATTTTTCAGAGTTTCTAGAAATGAATTTATTGCATTGGGAGAGAAAATGACTGCTGTACTAAGAGCTATGAATAGCCTCAACAGTGGACTTGAGTGCCGGAATGTGATCTCCTTTAGTCTTTTCATAGGTTTAGAAGTGCCAAGTTCAGTTCATTTACAGTATCTGTTATAGAGACGGAATACAAAACAATAATGTCTGTTTTATTAAAAGGATCAATTTTGAATGAAAACAGAAATAAGATCAGACAATTGTATATGGAAAGTGACAATATTCTCTTTCAGAAATATCACAGGTACCATCTTTAAAGACCATATTCAGCTTGATATAAAAAAAATGACAACAACTGCTTTCATAGCACTAATATCTGATATGATCATTATATCATTTATCTGTGCTGACAATAGTTCATATTCAATGGATTACAGCTTTAGACTAAATGTAGTACTACAGCAGGGTGACAGAGTGTGGTATGTCACCCAATTAGGTCCACCCAATGCTATTCAGATTAATCTGCAAGTGCAGATATCTGCTGGAGGACTATCTGCATCCATTGAACAGCCAATGAGTTTAATAGGTGCTTTGCAATGTTTCTTGGAGTCAAAGTGGGTAAAAAAGAAATAAATAACTACTTATCCCCCATCACTGCCACTCCCGAGCTCCCCAGGGACCAACTCCTCTTCACTTCCAAGTTCTCATCCCGACACACAGGAGAGGCACACGCTTCTTTTACTTACAATGGATCATGAGCCTCTCCTGTGGTTATAGGGGAAAATGACACAAACTGCTTAAAAAATACTACTTAAGGCATGCTGATGAGGAAAACAGACCTGAAGTGAGGAAAAAGCCACAAAGAAAAACACATTAGGGGACATGTATGAAAACCTGCTTGGTCTAAAACTTTCCTTGTTGCCCGTAGCAACCAATCATAGCGTCCCTTTCATTTTTTAAGAGCTCTATATGAAATGAAAGGGAGCACTGATTGGTTGCTATAGGCAACAAGGAAAGTCTTAGGCCCCGTTCACACGCCTTATTGCCGGCGTAATTGCGGGGACGGATTTCGCCCCGCAATTACGCCGGCAGCCGTGCAGCGGGGCGGAGGCGGGCGTGTGGCCGGCAGCTCGCCGGCCCCATAGACTGCCATTATCTACGGCGCGTACGCGCCGTAAATAATTCACATGTCGCTTTCTCCCCGCTCTGCGGATTCGCCGAGAGGGGAGGAGAGACGGAATCCATAGTTCTCTATGAGAACTGTGGATTACCGTAGTTACTGGGATGGATTGGAGCCGTACTGCAGCGCAAATACGGCGCGCAGTACGGCTCCAATCCGCGCCAAAATAAGCCGTGTGAACGAGGGCTTAGATCAAGTCAGTTTTCACACATGTGCCCCATTGTGGTCTAATCACTTTTGTGCTCCTCTCCCATAAAATATAAAGCAACATAAAATAGACCAAATGTAGTCCGAAACAGACAACAGTGGGTTACATACCACTTGAACTGTTCCTAATTTTTAAACATTACAGCCACAAACTTAAAAATATTTCATTGAAATTTTATGTGATAGCGCAACACAAAGAAACAAGTATTTGTGCAGTGTAAAGAAAATGATACTTGCTTTCCCAAATTGTTGCAAATTTAAGAACTGAATAGTGCGGCATGCATATGTATTCAGCCCCCCTGAGGCAATAGATTGTAGGACCATCTTTATCTGCAATGACAGCTGTAAGTCTCTTGGGGTATATTTCTACCAGCTTTGCAGATATGGAATTTTGATCATTGTTCTTGATAGCTCTAGCTCAGATTGGTTGGCGAACGTTTGTGAACAGTAATTTTCAAGTCCTAGCACAGATTCTCAATGGGATTTAGGTTCCATTGTAGCTTTGGCTGTATGTTTAGTGTAGTTGTCCTGCTAGAAGTTGAACCTACACTTCAGTTTCAAGTCTTTTACAGCCTCTAACAGGTTTTCCTCCAGGATTGCCCTGTTTTTAGCTTCATCCATCTTCCCATCAACCCCGATCAACTTCTAGTCCCTGCGGAAGCAAAGCATCTCCACAGCATGTTGCTGCGGCCACCACTATGCTTCGTGGTGGGGATGGTGTGTACAGGGTGATGTGCTGTGTTGGCTTTCCTGCACACATAGGGCGACATGTATGTACAGGGCAGCGCCAAAAGTCTAGGGGTCTTTTCAGACCGAAATACTGGTGCAGCGATGTTCACTATATTTTTAATCAGGCCACTCCAGTATCAGATCGGGGGGCGTGCTGGAGGCGTGTCGTACTACAACCGTATGATTTTACTGTTTATTGGCAAATCCAGGCGCATGATTGCTGAAGCAGGCAGACCACTTTAAAAGTGGTTTACCTAAGCCATAATTGTCACTTAGTAGCTAGAAAGAGCTAAATCTATGACCCGCAGTAGAACAGGTTCATAGATTCAGGTGCGCATTCTACACTACTAATGCGCGCAAAAAAAATGGCGCTTGGGTGCCAGAAACCATACATGTCGCCCATAGCGTTTGGCATGTAGGCCAAAAATTGTAATTTTGATCTCGTCTGACCAAAGAATCTTCTTTCACATGCTTGCTGTGTCCACTACATAGATCTTTGCAAACTGCAAATAGAACTTCTTATGGCTTGCTTTTAAAAAGGGCAACTATTCTGTAAAAGCCAGATTTGTGAAATACACAACTAATAGTTGTCACCTGAGCTATGGATCTCTACAGCTCCTCCAGAGTGACCCTGGCCTTCTTGGCTGCTTCTCTAATTAGTTCTCTTCTTATCTGGGCTGTCAATTTAGGTGCACGGCCATATCTTGTTAGATTAGCAGTTGCGTCATACATAATTTATTGAACAGAGCTCTGTGAGATGTTCAGAGCTTCGGCTGTTTTTTTAAAACTTAAACCTGCAATACACTTTGCCCCAACTTTATCCCTGAGCAGTCTGGTGTGTTCCTTGGTTTTCATTATGCTGTTTGTTCACTAGTGTTTTCTAATATTTATTAATGTTCTCTAACAAACTTCTGAGGCCTTCATAAAGCAGCTGTAGTGATACTGTAAATAAATTACATACAGATGTACTCTATTTACTAATTAGGTGACTTCTAAAGGCAATTGGTCGTGCTGGATTTCATTTAGGGGGATCAGAGTACAGGGGGCGGAATATATATACACGCCACACTTTTCTTTTTTTTTTTTTAATGTGCAAAAATGTGGAAAAGTATGTATCATTTTCTTCACAAATACTTTGAGCTGCTTCATCACCTAAAATAGAAATAAAATCCATTTCCGTCTGTAGCTGTAACATTTAAAAATGAGGAACAGTTCATGGGGTATGAAAAGTTTTGTAAGAAGGGGGCGTGTGTGATTTGTTTGAATTGCATATCATGTGACCCAGCAGGATGACATCACCAGGCCTTTCCTCTCTTTAGTCAAATAAAGGTCTGTTTATGTAAAGCATTGTGAGTAGCTGAGAGGTAAAGTTTTTGCCTCCAGGCACAAGGATCCTAGGTTCAAATCCCTGCAGGAACCAAACCTGTGTTTATTTTTTTTCTCTTTATCAATGCACATCCTTCATTGAGGTTTCTGTATTTATTTATTTATTTATTTGCGCTGTTTGACCAATTACTAAGGAGTACAGAGCACGAGAGTAGAATGACAGCACCTGGGTTTGAACACTCAGTAGTTGCCTGAGAGGAGAAGTGATGTCTGAGCATGTGCGACCAGGACTGAGGAGCTCTCAGCCCTGGTCGTATCCCCAGGAGACGAGCTGTAAAAAAAGGATCACTAAGGGAGCAGCAAAAACAAAAACGGTGCAGAATTTTTTATTAAAATGAATGGTGAAAATGTTTGTTCTTTCATTTGCAAGCTTCCCACGTCAATTTTACTTCGTGGCAAAACCCCTTTAAACCTACCATTAACATGCAAGTTTAGCTTAGCCAAAGCAGGATACATTAACATAGGTGGAATCATCACTAGAACACACTTCCATGTGACTAAATTCTAAAGAAAACAACATTATCCGGCAGGAAAAAATCTAACCTGTCTGATTGTTGTTACCACCAACAGCAAATGCCAGAAAACTGACTGGCATCCGTCATAAACCTCAGATGGTCAGCAGATGTCATCTAATCATCCAACAGAAATGAAATGCCTATAGCTAGCTTAAGGGAGTGTAACCAAGCGACTTGTAGTTGTTAGCAAATATGGTCTTCACATCTTCTAAAGCAATGCAGGCTTCATTTATCACTGAAATCAAACAGGAACCTGATGGTATATGTACTGTACATACTCACTCTATGGAATGCTGATTCTTATCAACCAAGCAGCAAACAGTGCTGTGAAACCACCTAACTCCTGACCAAATAACCCTCCCATATACACAGGATTAGAGAACATGCTCAAATAGCGTATCCAAAACATTGTAATGAGTCATGAAGTTTGCAAATGCAATAACTAATAATAGAGGTTTATGTTAATACACGAAGGATGACTGCAGATATAATCTGTGTGTATGGTTACTGTTAGTCCAAGTCTTAAGGTATTTACACACTAGAATGCTGTTTACTGACACTGTCATATATCTGAACTGATCTTTATCATTTTCCTCTTCTACCGCTGGTCATACTCAAAGCAGTGGCGGTCAGATCAATGGAAACAAGTTTAGTAGTATATAACTTTTTTATACCTTCAAGTTAGAATGTCCAGGGCTTGCCTGAGGCCACATTTGATTCTCTAAGAAAAAGTATGCAAACATATTCTGTGACACATGCAAGATGGATATAAGACACAGTGAAATGGACACTACAGCTCCCTCTCAACATCTTCCAGTCTGTACCAGTTTTTCCCTTATCTGCCCTACCAAAAACCACTGACGTCGACAATTTTATTCTCAAAAATACAAATCTTATTAAATAACATTTTAAAATATTAAATAACATTATATATAAAAAAAACCTTCATTAACCCTATTGCACACAAATGACACACTTTCACAGGAAGGTTCCTTGGACACATCGATCAATCTCCAGTTATCTTTGCAGTCATGTGCTCCAACTTTACCCTTGGCTGTGCTTACATGACCCAAAGGCACCCAATGTCTATACATCGTGCAATGCCTTGCATGGCCTGGGGCCCAGAACCACTACCTGAAGTCTAAGCCCAACTGTATCCCAAACAACTCCCATTTATTAATTACTCTCTGCATGTATTGCAGATTTCCTCCAGAATCTACCGACAAGGACCTATACCTGCCGACTATGCTGCAAAACCTGGTAAACCCTAATCTCCGCCTATCCCTTACACATTAGGCCCTATACCTTTGGTTAAAAAAAAACCTCCTCTTACACTCACATCTAGTCTTGTCATCTCAATTAAAATTAACCCCTTAAGAATCTACCTACTCTCCTCTTTCATTCCTTAAATCCCCACTGTGCAAAGGCTTCGCCCCCTACTCAGTGGCTCTGAGTGATTTACACTGGGCAAATGCATGTGAAAGAGAGTCCTTTTGGCATACGATTCATGGATTAACATGTACATTATTTCTTGACATTGCTTAATAGGTTTTCCAGATTTCAATAAAAACTAAATAGGCCACTGGTGCCAAATAAAATTGAATTAACCTATACTCGCCTTCCTCCACTCCTCCATTCCAGTGCTGGGTCTCCCTGGTTTTCCATTCACCTTCCATTCCACGTCACCACTGCAGCCGCTGATTGGCTGAAGCAGTCACATGCCACTCCCTTACATCACCCTATGGAGGTGTTTGGCTCCAAATAGTGATGTAAGTAGAGGAACTTGCAATTAGCAGCAGACCACTATTTAATTCTTGAAACTTGCAAATATTCATTGAAAGCTTTAAAGTCCAAAGTCGGACTCCATGATACAGAGAAGTGTAAACCACATGTAGCAAATCTGGCAATATACCTCTTAAGTAGAATGCTTCCAAGCATATTTTACAAAGTCCCAACAGGATCCCTAGAGTTAGTGGGAGTTAGCAGTCTGACATAAAGACCTCCACACACCAGTATGAAGTTTTATAAGATTTCTCATGCATGTGCGGTAGGGTCCCTGTTACTCTTGGGCCACGTCTACACGGCACTGGTTTCTGGATGGATTTCCGCCGGATTTAGTATTCAGAATCCACCAAAACTCTGACTGTACCACTGCCCCATAGCAGTAGAAAATCCGTGCTGTAGTATACACAGCACCTATTTTCTATTGTCGGATTTGTAAACCACCGACCGCCGTTGGCAGATAGGACATGTTCTCTCTTCCAGCGAATGCATTGCAGATTCTAGTACATTTCAATGTACTAGTAAATCCAAAATCTGAAAACCGACCACCTTTTTTCACCCAACCCCGTGCCTAACACCACGGTACGGCAATGTTAAAATACTGTTGGATTTGTGATGCCATTTTAACATTAGCTGTGTAGATAATAGCCTTATATAGGTAAGTATAATACCATCCTAACAATGTTAAAATTTTACACATTAGTAACTGCAACATAGAAACATATTAAAAATAGAGAGAGCTACTGGTGTTACAGAAATTATCGATAATGGTAAGAATCATGTCTAACTGCCTCCTGTAAAAATGTTTTAACATAAGCTGCAAGAGGTTCTAATAAAGAGTCAATCCTGGAAACTATCAGGTGAGGAGCACGTATTGTCTTGTGTACCTTGGGTACCAGACATAAGACCAGATATAGGATCTGTGGATGTCGATTAATTAATACATTTTTAAGGGACTCAGAAATGATCCCTCTTCCCACCACCTCATTCAATATACCCTCTATGAGAAGCAACAACTCAGTAGTAGGATTTCCATCCAATAATAATAAGCATGGAGTCAGACTATGGACTTTTAAAGGTTTCAATAAATATATGCCAGTTTTAAGAATTAAGGGCCACATGTATGAAAACTATTTAGGTCTAAAACTCACTTTTTTGCCCATAGGTTACTTTGGGCTAAAAAGTGAGTTTTAGACCAAAAAGTTTTCCTACATGTGGCCCTAAATGTTGGCACATGGCTGCTGAAGCCAATTAGCAACTGCAGCAGTGATGTCCTGCCCGGAAGAATACAGAAGACCGGGGCGACCCAGCCGTGGAACTGAGGAGTGGAAGAAGGAGAGCATAGGTTTTTTATATTTTATTTGGCATTATTAGTCTATTATTTATTATTTGTATTGACCTGGACAATCGCTTTAAGAGTATTCACTAATCAGTACTAAAAAAAATACTAAAAAAAGTTAAGGTATATGTTTTTATTGTGGAAGTCAACAGCAGGCACGTACCACTTGATTGACATGCAGTTGCTGTATCAGTTGACTGCAACTGGAGTACAATCTGATGTTGTCACACATCATTCATACTCTATGGAAACAATGGAAATCAACTCTGTCACACAACAGTAGCTATAGACATTGACTTATTCTAGGAGGCAAAGAAAAATGCACAACTTCAGCTGCACAAATGTCCTAACGTACAAATTGAAGTTGATTTTTTATTTGAATCTAAACTGACCAAAGACACAGTCGGGTTTCCTTACCCTGATTCACATATCATGTAATTACACCCTAAGGGTACATGATGAATAAAAGCAACATCAATTATTTTGCATATATTCTGCTTTTATTTTCTACTACATGTTAATTTATGTAATTTATTCCCTAAACGCCATGATTTGCATAACTTCAAAGCAGAAAAATAAATTTGATTTAAAAGTAATGACAATTATTAATCTGATTAATACAGTGCTGCTTAAAGTAGAATAGTAATGCAGATTACAGTCTAGAACCAAACAAAAGTCATTTGGTGAGAAACCAAGGACCAAAAATTGCCTGCTCAGTGTTATTTCTGAAAATATGAGGAGGAACCTTAAAGTATATTAGTCATAAAATAATTGTTCATAGGATTTGCAAATAAGCCTAAGAGATTGTTCTGTATATCACTAGGATTTAATTATTTAGGAGTTACAACCAATTTTTACATAGTCCTGCCATTTTCGAAGACAGTAAAGTATTTTATTGACTGCTTCATGGTATGATGTGGCCTGTTACCTCACTATAATACATAAGGAAAAAAAAAGGTCTGGAGCTAATTTTAAGTGTTGAACTTGCATTTGGTAGCTATTCATGGAAACACTATGGGCGACATGTCTGAAAAGAAGCACTTCCACGCCAGTTTTAAGGCGCATTAAATAAGTGCATAATGCGCCTGAATAAATAAACCTGTCAAAGATCTGGCGTGTGGTATGCCTTGTATAGCATATTTAATGCACCTAATTTAGGCATATGCCAAAAAAAGACGCATAGCATTTCATTGCTAGCATATTTGATGCGCCACTTTAGGCGCATTCAAATGTGTCATGCCTGGTGTATTATGCACCTAGTTTTGTTGTACGACAGTTCATTTATATAGAGAATATGGTGTCAACAGATTTTTGGTGCAAAATACACCAAAAAAATGGTGCAGCCCTAATGGGACATGTCACCCTAAGTATAAAGTAGAAAGAGGTGTCAATGTAAATGAAGGAGGCCGTAATAAAAATAAAAAATCAAAGCTAATCATACCAAGAGATAGCAAAACTTTAGTCGTGGCTAAATCAACAATTAGGTACATTCTGGAAAATAATGGCCTGGAAGTACATGGAAAACAACTGAAGTGGATGATTACAATTAACAACATATCGTCAAGAACACTCTCAAGGAGGTAACAACAGCATTGTCAAAGTCTACAGTCAAGAGATGTCTTAATGAATAGCATGTGGATTTATCTCAACATGAAAACCATTAATTACACTCAAGAACTGGAAGGCCTGATAAAAGTTTGATAGAAAACAACAAAAAAAGGTTGCTCAGTTTTGGAAACATTTTTTGGACAGATAGAAATATTAACTTGTGAATGAATAATTGTAAGAGAATAGTATGAAGAACTAAGGGCTCATGATCCAAAGCATACCATATGATCTGTAAACCATGGTGGAGGCAAGATTACAGGATGGGTATATGAGGCTCCCAATGGGACTGAGCCCTAACGCTAACCAAACCAAGGCAGTTATGGGGTAGAATTCATCATGCTATGTACGCCACTTGCAAATTTTTCTACAAGCCTCATTAGTGCAAAAATGTAAGACCTTTCTGTGATTTTACGCTGTTCGCAACACTTAAAAAAAACACAACAAAATAGGTGGAGCGTAATGAGACAGAGATTACCTCCTATGGCCCAAAACATATTTTAATAATATACACTATTCTGAAGCGGACATAGATTTCTATGTGTCACACACAGACACATAGATGCACCAAATTTACTAAAAGGTCTGCTCCATCTTACTCCAGTGCATTATTCATTAAGACTGGCATATAAAACATCACGTTTAATAAATTTCCCCCATTAATTGGAGAGTATGCACATCCAGATAGTGAAATAATCCTCCTATGTATCAGTACGTTGGTTTGTCCAATTACGATTAAGTCTGTGAAAATGGAGGGAGTAGGAAAAAAAAGCTTAAGTTCCTAAATAATTTGGATAATATTTTTGAAAAACCCCTTGAATTAAAGCTGAAAACCTACCCTTCGATCACATGTTGGTGGCTATGTTTTGGATCCATTGTGATGTGTGCAGAGACTAAAATATGAAAATTGTGTCATTGTCCAAATACTTCTGGACCCTACTGTGTGTATAATTGAGGTAAGGAAGGTTCTATAGATTGTGGGTTCTGGGAAAATATGGGTCAGTGTCAGTAAACAACTTCTCCCCAAGATGTTGCAAATATTACTCACAGTTACCATTTCTTTCCTTTCATGTGCCACTTTTTGTGTCCAGACATGATGAAGATGGCAATCACAATAATGGTGCTACTTGTATTAGAGCTTATCGAAATTTAGCAGAATCATAAAACCATATAATCATATCTTACTGGACATTGGTTACCAAGTAAATGTTTTTTAGAATGTCAAAAAGTTTAAAAAATTTGCAGACAAAGCATTGCAGTGGAAGTCTTAGACTTTATTTACATGTGCCAAAAAATTATATATTCACATGCATATACCAGACTTATCCAAACCTCTCCATTTTTTACTTTTTATTCAACAAACACATAATAAGTGCAAAGTGCTCAAATAAATACTAGCTGTTTACAGTTCGTGCTGCTCCATTTAATAGCACCTCTCATCCGAGATTTAGTAGCAGTTCGTAACTTGAACACTCATAGAAAGAGATAGCGTCCAACCGGCTGCATACATCTAGCGATGTTTCGAGGCGGAACCCTCTTTGTCAAGCTTGACAAATAGTGCATGTACGCGGCTAGTTGGATGCTATCTCTTTCTATGAGTGTTCAAGTTACGAACTGCTACTAAATGTTGGATGAGATGTACTATTAAATGGAGCGGCACAAACTATAAACAGCAAGTATTTCTTTGAGCAATTTGCACTTACTATGTGTTTGTTGAATAGAACGTTAAAAATGGAGAGGTTTGGATAAGTCTGGTATATGCATGTGGATTAAGTGGGGAGAGGACTGGGGAAACTCCCAAAAAAGACATTGCTGCACTTGCTCAATTAACCTAAATTACACCGCCACAAGATTATATGAAAAAAATTATATATTGGCAGAATCCATACAGCCCCATTTACCTCATGAATCTAAACAGGGTGTCTTTTTGGCATATGTCAGGCTGATCCAGTTGGAGTATCTTATGCCATTGTATGCCTATACAGGGTGATATGTCTCAGACTTCTGCAATAGGCATTCATGAGAAAATCGTTTAAATATACACATTTGAAACCTCTAATGCAGAGTAAGGAGAGTGATTTAAAAGAGATAGTCCAAAAATAGATGATATTCAACTGTTGTAAGTAGGAAACTAACAACATGTGTTGCTTCTATAATTTTTAAGGATAAAGAATCCTCTAATCCCTGAATGGGGAGAATGTTATAGATAGTTGACTACCCAAAAAGGGAATAAAAAATTAAAAGGTAAAACAGCAATCACATTATCAAAAGACTTTAAATAAGACATCTAGAGGAAGCACAGTATGAAAAAAGGCATAACTGGTCACACGGTTGACACAGGTCATGGCCAAGACACCGAGCTACCCAAGGTTCATGTGGTGCTCCTGGTTCTGAGTCTGGGTCTTCTTGAACCTTCACAAGCACAGTTTCAGAAGTAAGCAGTGTTCTCTTCCAACAAGTCAAAAGGTGCTAAAGTGGCCAAATGGCACTGCAGGAAAAGTCACTGGCTGGCTGCCAATCTGGAAGAATGTGATTGAGAAGACACATAATAATGGATCACATTTTTGGTACTATGCTCACCATCAGAGCTAATGTCTCAGACAGACCTAGAAATTATGGTAGCTACTAACAAGACAGATGAGGCTGTCTACCCTGGTGCGGCACAGCAGAAGAGTTTGCGTAAGTGCAATGACAAGCTAAGAAGCCTGAATTACTGGTGCCCATAGAATTGTGAAGTACACTTTCAAGTGTAGATTTAAACTAGGGAGATAAAAATCATACAATAGATAGGACAGTGGGGAGCAGAAAAAAGGAAGCTGTTATGTGAAGACGTGGTGGGGAAGTTTCCACAGTCCTTCACAGGGAATGGCAGTTTGTTATTTATTTCACTATGTCCCAAGGATGGTCCTGTGAACTTGGTGTCTCCCTTCAAAATACTCCAAGGAAGCTCAAAATTGAGATTTTTAGGTTTAAATTAATGCTCGAATGCAAAGCTCAAAGGGGTCATGTCTGATCCTGGTGAAGTCCTTCCTTGCCCACCATACGGGTGTTTTTATGTTAGAGGTTAGTTGCTTTGTTAGGAAATATATTTCCATCATTCTTTAGCCTATAGCCACACAAGAGAGAAAAAGCTCTACTACATATTGGTATACCATTGAAAATGTTATTATTTGAGTGCAATTAGACTTCAACAGTTTAGATTTTGCTACATGACACAATATTGTTCCACCGAATAGGATTTTATAAAAATGGGTAAGCATCTGGGTAACTAGAGAGCACTCCGAGCAAACAGTGTACCCCATCTAAAACTACTAGTTGAACAAATTCTTTTTTATGTTAAATAGTTATGTTAAATAGTTGAACATTTTGTATTTAATGTCTGCTGAAAGACCTCAAGGCATTAAGCGTAAATGTTGCAAAATTGTTCCAGTAATCACAATGCTGTTTTTTACATTATATACGTCTTTTATTGTTGTCTTCTGTCAAACTGTTGTACAAAGATTCTGCAGCCTCTAATAGGAAGAGAGTCTGTTTTTAAATGAATTACGACTGGTTAACATCTTTGTAGTAGATGGTGGTAGAAGTCTTTAGGCTACGCCTACACAGCACTGGTTTACGGTTGGATTTTTAAGCGGATTCGGTATTAAGAATCCACAAAAATCTGACTATAAATCATCATAAATCCAAAAACTGATTGTAAAATCCACAGAAAAAAAGCCGTAAAAAATTTTAAAAAACGACCGTAAAATAATGGCCAAGTTGTATAACAGAACCCGACAGTATTTTACAATTGCCATGTAGAAATAGCCTTAGTGGCAGATTCTGTCAGAAATGCTGGAAAAAATAGCGCTATATCATGCTCTTTTTTTTTCTGTTAAAATGATAGACACCATGACAGAAACCCAATGGACCCCATTACAGTCAATGGGGTACATCAGGCAATGTTAGGGTCTGTAATGCAATGGATCCATTTAACAGCGCTATTAATTTTTGGCTTCCTGTTCCTATGATGGAAAAGAACAATTGAATAAACAGCGCAGGTGTGAGCGCAGCCTTACTTTCAAAATACATCTGTTGCCTATCGCAAGCTACCTAAAGTCTTTTTCATGGATTAAAATTAATAAAAACTTTTATATTATAGGACATTATAGATATAATAATATTATCAGATGTTTTAGGCCTGGTTTATATCTGCGTCGGAGGTTCCGATCGGAACCCCCATCACAGATTCTGTCTTAAATGGCGGGGAAAAAAATTGCACCATGTTGCGCTACTTTTTCCATTAAAATAACAGATGGCACAACAAAAACTAGATAGACCCCCTTGTAATCAATAGAGTTCATCGAGTGCCATTGGTTTCCATTGTGAAACAAGTCTGATCCCTTGTAAACTTAATGTCTGACACAGATGTGAACCAGGTATTATCCAGTGCTTGTTATTACTATTACATATGGATACTACAATACATTTTTTTTGTTTAGTGTGAGAGAATAGCATGAAACAAAGGTTAAGGTATTGGTCACCCTATAAACATGAGAGCTGTCTACCATCTCTATAAACAAACTACACCATTTTTTCTGAAAACTTTTGTTAAAAAGTGGGATTGCTAGTACATTATTATTTATTATTATTATTATTGTTTATTTTAAAGCGCCATTGATTCCAGGGCGCTGTACATTCAAGGGGGGGGGGGGGGGGGGGTTACATACATAACATAGATCAAACAAGTACAATGATGACTATGAATGACTTACAACTGGCACAGAGGGAGAGAGGACCCTGCCCGCGAGGGCTTACAATCTACAAGGAGGAGGGAAGAGACAGAAGGTGAGGGGCAGAAATATTTGTGGGGTAGCACAGTGGCAGCGGGATTATTGGAGGCTATAGGCAATCCTAAAGAGATGGGTTTTCAGGTTGCTTTTGAAGCTGGTGAAAGTGGGGGAGAGTCTGATGTGTTTGGGGCAGTGAGTTCCAGAGTGTGGGGGAAGCACGGGAGAAGTCTTGGAAGTTAGTATGATTACGAATATAATCCATACACATCAATGCGGCTAGACCTGTCGTAAAGTCGTACTTCTGGTAATGGTTGGGTGCAACGTTGAACATTTGTTTGACATATTACAATTATAGCAGAACTGCAACATTACACTTTTGTTATAAAACCCATTTTTCAGTAAAATTCTTCCCCAGAAACAAAAAAAAAAATCATATTCTTCTTTGAAATCTGCTCCAGAAGTGATGAAACGTTTCACATTACTGACGTCACAATTTTTACGTCGTTGTTACATACTGTTTATTGATAGTTTTCAATATTATAGTAGATCATTCTCAAAACAATTTACAACTATTTCTAAACAGCTAATTTCCCATAAAACATAGCAAGTCACATCAAACCTGTTTCTCCACTGAAAGCATGACATGTCCTGTAACTAATAAAAATGTTATAATATATAATATATGATATAATAGCGCTATCACAAGACAATATACAGTTACAGGAGATAAATATGGATGTGTCTTTTCTTAGTTCTATTGTTCCAAATCAGGCAAAGTGTAGATAGTGACCTCAAGTAGATGGAGACAACATCTGATAGCCAACAGGATTAATCCTATGCGATCCACCTGCTGTGCAACAAGATCCAGTCACAGCACAATGCCCATGTATCAGATCCCAGCTAGTGGAAGCCACTACAGCACATCATGTCTGATCAGCCAGATCCAGCAGAAGGAGCCATAGGTGTAATAGCTTGTAACAGGTAGATTGCAGCTGCTGTCCTGAGATGTGGTGTGAATAAGAATGCATGGTGTCTCCAAAGACTTCTATTCCAATCCATGCTAGTGGTGATCAGCTCCAGCCCTGCCATCCACACATCTCCCCTCTCATGGTTGCTGCCCATTCATACAACATACAGGCTGAGGAATGGAAGGATCATGATAGGAACTTGCATGCTTTTCTGCTGAATGGAGGGGAGATGCTCTGCAGGATATGCTCCACTTACCGTCCCAGCTCGGACTCCAGCTCGTAGTAATGGGCCAAGGTGTCCTTGTTGGAGCCATCGATCCAGTAATCCGGGGCAGTGCTGCCAGACCTGGAGGAAGAGGAGGAGGAGGAGGTAGAGGAAGATGCTGAGGAAGACGAGGAGGACGAGGAGGGGAGAGTGACTTTCAGCATCTCGGGGAGGTAGAAGAGGACAGGGCTGCCAGGAGGGGGAATGAGACACAGGCACTCAGCTCAGCTCCTCAATCAATAGAGCACAGAGCCCAGCCAATGGGAGAAGGAGGCAGGCTCTGTGTGTGCCCAGGATAGGAGACCCTGCTGCTCAGGGACTGGCACCCACTGCCCTCAGCTAGGGCAGTGTTCACACAGATGTCACAGTTTGCTGCTCCTGTCAGCAGCCCTGCCACTGTCAGCTGTGCAGATAACACAGTGGAGGCAAGCCAGAGGTATTTATAGGTACACTTGGAGTTTGTTTAGTGCATTTGCTCAGGGTTGCCAACCTGATTCTCTATTCTGGACAACTTATCCAAAAATCACAGACAGCTGACAATAATGAAGATGATAAGGGACATAGGTCTGGGGTGAGAAGGGCATTCCGAAAACATTCTCCGCACTGGCTTTCATCTGTAAACTGATGATCATTACAACCATAATAACCAAATTATAAAAAATATTTTTAAAAAATCTAGGATTTTTTTTTTTTTTATTTTTTTTTTTAACCCTGCAGTAGGTTTGCAGATTGGCAGCCCTGGATCTGTAAACTGATAATAATTACAATCATAATAACCTCCTCCAAATTATAAAAAAATATAAAAAAACTAGGATTTTTTTTTTAACCCTATGGTAGGTTTGTAGATGGGCAGCCCTGGATCTGTAAACTGATGATAATGATGATAATTACAATCATAATAACCTCCTCCAAATTATAGAAAATATAAGAAAATCTAGGATTTTTTTTTTTTAACCCTACAGTAGGTTTCCAGATTGGCAGCCCTGGATCTGTGAACTGACGATAATTACAATCATAATAACCCCCTCCAAATTATAAAAAATATAAGAAAAATCTAGGACTTTTGTATTTTTTTTTTTAACCCTACAGTAGGTTTGCAGATTGGCAGCCCTGGATCTGTAAACTGATTGTAATTACAATCATAATAAACACCTCCAAATTATAAAAAATATAAGAAAAATCTAGGATTTTTTTTTTTTTTTTTTTAACCTTATGGTAGGTTTGCAGATTGGCATCCCTGGATCTGTAAACTGATGATCATTACAATCATAATAACCCCCTCCAAATGATAAAAAAAAATATAAGAAAATCTAGCATTTTTTTTAGCCCTATAGTAGATTTGCAGATTGGCAGCCCTGGATTTTTGTGCAAATTCATCTAAATGAAATTCTATCATAAAACAATGGTCGCAGAAGAGAACAGAATATATCACTGTTTGGTTCATTCATGAAAATGTAGGCAAACCGAGCCTCAATAGAACAATACAATCAGGGAGACAATAGCGGAGTCTATAGAATCAGATTGAAAAAGGAGATAGCGAAAACACGGTGCCTCAAGTGAACTGCCCATTAAGGGGTTAACATGAATAATAGAGTAGACAGGGAGGGAAGGAAGTAAATCACTGCTCCTAGGACTGGGCTCCCTGTGATTACTATCCCTCTACTGAGCTATCCCTAAGGAGGTGACAGAATGGCACCACACAGAGATACAACTAGTAATGCCTCTGCCCCTCTGATCTCTCCCTGGGTGATGCTCCCATAGGTCTCTGATATTTCATTGAGGTATCTCTACTCAACAAAATGCATTATTTTAAGAAAGCGACTAATCCGGGTGACAGAACATAATACAAATCACAGCAATCATCTCTACACAACAGCATATGGATGTGATGTCTAGCTAAAAGCACCTGCACAGATGCCAAGTATTTATAAGCAGGGCACCTCCTACACTATCCAGCCCCTAGGAGAGCTCCAATGTACCTCCACCACGTCAGCAACGTACATTATGCTAAATGGAGGGATCCTCAACCAACTGGCAGGGATGAGGCAGCCCTGCCCCCGTTTCTAAGGGGATGCTCGAAGTGCAAAGAGACGCTGGTTTTAGTTAGATCAAACATTGACGCTGAATAAGGTTGATCATACATAGAAAGCAATTAGTATTAAGCACCAAACATTGGGGGCACCCGTCATTAGCATCCTGATAATGAAAGAATCAGGCGTGTGGCTAGTTCAGACCATGCAGCACGATGGCATAGATACCATATTTACTCCTAGAATATTGATCTAAATGTGTATGTAACACCACAGCCGGCCACACAATGGTAACGAGGGAGAAAATGAAATGCGTAAGAAATACTCATCTATGCTTTCTATTTGTCCAAAAACTATAAAAAATAAAGAGCATAATAAATCTCGAAAATGAAGCACATGAGGTAGATAGGAACATTTATTGTGAACCAACAGCCGCACAGGCTCCATTCATTCAGTCTTCTAGTGTCCGGACGAAAACCTGGAAATGAAGAGATGCGGATCCTGGGAGCTACGGAGCAGCAGCAGCAGCCGGGAAAAAGGAGGTAAGTATCACTTATTTTTGTTTTTTCTCACCCAGGTCACATTTAACTATAATTTAACTGGACAACCCCTTGAACAGTAACCTGTATGTTTATTCCCAATAACACTAAACCAGTTTGTTTCAATATTACTAATGTAAATTACAGTCCTAAAACTGAAATGCTCAAATTGTCCATAGCTTCCCATACACAATTTATAAATTCATGAATCATAAGACATTACTTATGGTTTTGCTGCTAACAGTTAAAGGGGTTGTCTCACTACAAGGATTGCTTTTTTTATGTTAAAGATCTTGCAAAAACAAGTCACTTTGCAATATATGTCCTTTTAACATGTCCCCCTATTTGATACCCCCTCTTGTATGGGCTGCACGCTCCTCATGTCGTATAGCTACAACCAGTTAAACGCTCATGATGGGGCTGTCAGAAATATTGCATAGCTACAGACGGGCTTCTACGCAGTCTATGAAAGCCAGTAAACACCCCCCTTGAATTTAAAATAAAAACCAAGAAAACGGGGTTTAAATAAGATGAATCATGAGTGAGAAACCCCCTTTAAAGTTTTTTCTGGGGTATCAAAAAACTTTGGCAAACCAGAATTAGCCCCTTTTACGGGGAAAAAATCCCTGCCTGATGCAGAGCAATCGGTCTTATAAGGCAATTATCGAGCCCTGGCGGTCACATAACCGCTGGTGCCAGGAGCCAGGAAGCTGACAAAGGCTTCCTGCCTGTCTGTGTATACAGCGCTAATTGAGCACTGTATACACATTGATCAAGAAGCCAGGTAATAAACCATCCATGTCTTCCCAGTGGAGAGCTCCGCTATCGCTGATAGCCGGCTCTCCAACCGTGCAGCTGTACAGTGAGTGTACAGCTGCATTCTCTGAACGGACGTTCCAGAACATCTATACAGAGTTACACTGCCACTGTCTGGATGTTTAGGGTATATTCACATGGCGTGTTGACTTTGTGTTGGGAACCATTTTTTGACGCTCTATTTAAAACTATAGGGTGTGATCCCGTTGCAGCCAAAACGCAGCCAAACACGCACCTACATGTTGGATGCATTTTGGATGCGTTTTATACAGCACTTTTGAATGCGTTTTTCGGATCCAAAACGGATCCAGCACACTGTGGGAACATACCTAGATCTATTAGGGTTGGGGCAAGTATAAGGGGGAAAACCTGTCAATATTTTATGTCCCCCTTGCTGAAAAACAGTACAAGCTGTGACAGAGATGCTGTTTCCAGACTGCGTCCCTTATTCTGTAAGATGCAGGAGTTTTAGGGTAAGTTCACAGGGCGTAATTGTGGGGCGTATTTCGGTGCATAACTGCGCTGCAATACGCCTGAAATGTGCCCCGCAATTACGGTAATTCATAGTTGTCACAGAGAGCTATAAATTACACCCGTCTTCCCCAAGGCGTATTGTACGCCAGGAGAAAGAAGTGACATGTCACTTCTTCCTAAAATTTTACACCCGGGGATAAAAAAAAGAAAGGGCTCCCCCCCCCTTGCGCTTTAGAGGTACGTGCTCTCGATGTGTTTAATTACAATGTAAAAATATGTGACAATACAGAATACAACCTTAAAAATAAAGAAACCCGTTTCCCTTCTTTAAACTTACTTTTCAATAGGAAACCCTAAGTATACCTACAATAAATCCCCTCCAAATTTTCTTTTCCTATCTTTTTTTAACAATTATTTCCCCTAAGTAGTTAATAGTTGTCCCCATGTAAAGCATTGCGCGCACCATATATCACCTCGGACACCAAATACCTGACCCTGTATATCAAACACTGCATATCACCTAGGACACTATGGGCCACATGTATGAAAACTGTCTAGATCTAAAACTCCTTTTTTCCCCCATAGCAACCAACAATCGCCCCTTTCATTTCATTTTGTGCTGTGGAAAAAAGAGGGGCGCCGGGTTTGCTAGGGAAACAAAGTATTTTTAGACCACAGGGCTGGGATCGGCAAGCCAAAGCCCCGATCCGACCCCTAATTTCCCAAACCTCCGACTCCTGTTTCCCCATACAGGGTGATGTTTAAGTGATAACTTTACGTAGTAAAAGGGTTCATCAGGTTTTTATTTTTTATGATACAAAATCAACAAATTTGGTAGAACAGACATACAAACAAAAGGGTAACAATGTTTTGATCTTTTAATGGTAGAAGAACCTGGGGTCAAAATTTTTGGGCAAGAAATCTTGATCTGATCCAGAAACCCAAAATTCAGGCAGTGCTAAAACCAAAGGCAGATTTCCCCAAAAACTAAAAAATAATAAAAATTTAAAATTTTTATTTTAAGGAGCAAAACAGTAACAATGCAATTACATCAAATTTTGCAGAACTAAGCAAGCTAAAAAACTTGCAATCACATTTTTTGATAAGATGGGTAAGATGACTGTATATAAAATTGCTCTTTGCACTGCACAAAAATAACGGACCGACTTTTATAAATTTTGGGGGTCAGGTCGGTCCCATTTTATGACGACTCTGACTCCCGCAAAATAGAGTCCGATTCCACAGCCCTGAGACCTAGACAGTTTTCATACATGAGGCCATCTGGAGCCATCCCCATTATCTCTGCATAAGATCTAAAGATAACCGCATATCATATCCTACAGCACTCTAAAACTTTCCCTCATTCTGTAAATTTACTAGGAAAGTGCACTGCTATCTGAAAGAAAACAACTCTGGCACTGCACTGTTTACACCCTGATCACTAAGTCAGCGAATATCCAAAGGAAAGGCAAGCAAAAACCCTGACGTTGTGTAAAAAAGAAAAAGTTTCTTAATTAAAAAAAAGTCTAACCTCCCCCAAAAGTTTCACCATAATTGGGATCAAGAGGTTCGGGGACAAAATTTAAAAAGTATTATTTTTTTGATTTTTTAAAAATTTTAAACAATTAATATAATTGTACTAAATTTGAGAAAGTAAGATTGCCTGTAGCAAATATGTTCTTCGATATTGTGGAGTTACTCTATCCTTCACTTCACTAGTTTCCCGCAGTGTTTGTGCCCTTTTACAATGCAGTATACAGCTCTTGTATGATCTTTTTTTTTTATCTAGGCCTTTAACAAAAAATGAGACATCCTTTTGTCTAAGGGAAAAAAAAAAACGTTTCACCATAATCCCAGATAGGGATTCTATACTTTAAGAGTGGTGAGACTATGGAACTCACTAGCACAAGAGGTTGTAATAGTGGATTCATTGACCAAGTTCAATAGGAGCTTAGATAATATAACATCACAGTGTATGGTAAATAAATTCTGAAGATAAGACGTTGATCAAGAGATTTATTCTGATTGCCATACTTGAAGTCGGAAAGGCATCCGCCTCATAGGTGTTTTTGCCTCTCTGGATCAACACTGTAGGATTATGGGATAGACTGGACGGATCTGCGTATTTCTCCACCCTTATCTACTATGTTACTAAGCAGGTGGGGAGACCTCCACAGATAGATCCAGAAAGGGGCCACCATTTGCCCTTAGGTTGAGGGGGGGGTGTTTGGGGTACCAGGATTGGTACGGGAAAATGGAAAAGGTGAGAAAACGGGTTTTTTAAAACCTTATGCCAAAAAAGAAGAAAGCTAAGTGTTGGTGCCCCCTCGATTTTAAACCAAATCTTTTGCTGTTCCAATTGTTTGGTTTCGGATGAAGAAAGTTTTATCCCCTTTTTTTTCCCATTACCCTATTAGATTATGACCACCTTTCTCTGCTCTCATGGCTCTAGCTACCCTTTTCCAATAATAGGGGGTCATTTCCCTGTTGTCCCTTAAAGTAAATCAAAGTGCTTGTTTTATCAAAAGTTCCCGACAAATTTTTCCCATTTAGAGCTCTGTAGCCTTGTAAAATCATTTTAAAAAACCCCCTTCACTCATGGGCTTAAAAAAGGGTTTTAAAGCTGGGGAATAGCGGGTGATATGCCGATTACTGGGGTTTAGAACCACCCACGGGCCAAAACCAGGGGGTTTTGTGACCCTTTAAAAGGGGGTTTTCCCAAAATTTAAAATTGGGGTGGAAGTTGCAGATTAAAGGGAAAACTTTTTAAACCATTCATCATTATTAAAAACTCTGTACCATTTTTGTTTTAGCTGCTCCCTTAATGATCCATAGTTTTACGTTTGGTCTCCAGGGGATATGCCCGTGAAAGGCTTCTAACACATGTTTCGACATCACCTCCCCCTTTGGGCCCAGCTATTGTCAGTCTCTTCCTTCTAGTAATCAAACTTTCCATTTTCTGACGCGTGTTAAACCCCGGGGGTTTGCTGACTTCTACTCCCGTCCTATGTACTTCTTAGTAATAAGTAAACAGTTCAAATAAATGAAAATAGAAAACAAACCGCAATCAGGTATGTGCATTGAGAAAAAAAATCCACGTTTGATGCTTGCAAGGATATGAACCTAGGACTCCTTATGCTGAAAAGCAGAAGTGCTAACCATTCAGCGACACTGTAGTACTACAGCTTTACATAAAACGCTTTGTATGCTAGAGGGAGCAACTGGGGGGAAAAAGGCTTTGGGTGTGTCAAAGCCTGCTGGGTCAGATGATATGCAGTACAAACAAATCATACACACCCCCCTTTTAAACACACTGAAAGCTAAAGCAGGACAAGCCAGGCACAAAATGCCTTCGTGGTAAAACCCCTTTAAGCTAAATGTGGCTCTGTGAAACAGCATGGAGAGAAAAACCCCTTTAAGCTAAGCCATGGCGTATAATTCCTCCTACACCCCTTAGAACAGGTTGTTTTATTTAAGCAGGAAGAATCCTTTTTGATTCATTGATTACAATCTTTATCACCATTTAGTTCAAAAAAGGAAACATGTTTTCCTCAAAAAATTATTGTTAAAATTTCAGTTAGGGCCTTTTTTAGTTTTATTTCCACGTCAATGGTATATTTTTAAATTTACCTGGGTTTTTTATTTTTAGTGCACTGTTTAGTATTAATTTATTTCTAAATTATGCAATTACAATGCTTTAATGTAATTTCTTTTAGGTTTCATATTTATAAAATTATTAACTATTGGGAACCCCTTCCCCAAAATTTTGATAAAATTTTTAAAAGAAATATCGTAGCTACCTTTTTCCCACCCATATTACCGTAATAAAATTTTTAAAAGTATCTAAATGTACTTTTGTTCATAATTTAAATCCTTTATACATGATTTTGAATCATTCACTGAGCATACAGGTAACATAATCATTACACAAGAATATACTCTTTACAGTCATCTAGTGTCTTATTGGCTTAAATGATATGCCCTTATATTTTATTGTAGTTCATGAATGCAGGTTCAGTTATTCCTGAGCTTCCCCTAACCATCACAGCAAGTTTAAACTTAATCCTCCTCATGTGATAATAGATCTACCATTGACTGATCCTGGGTGCCACATGGTATACACATTAATACACATCGGTTTATTATGCATGAAGCTGCCAGGCATGTATACACTACTTATAGGGTCCCCCTTTTCAAAAACAATTCCCTTGATCAGCAGGTGCTGAGTCACAGACCAGCAGTGGCCCAGGATCCATGCATGACTGACATGCTTTTCACCTAATTAACTGTGACAAATGCACAGGTATGCCCTACAATATATCACCAGCTTTAAAAAATATTCTATTTTCTGTTTTACTTATAAGAGAGATTCCTGTATTCTTAATGACTTTTATAATTCTGGATATGCTTTGTCAAATATATGGTGGTCAGACATATTAATGAATTTATTTATGTTTACGGAAGACTATTTAATAATGACTTTAGTCATAACTGTTATGATCTGATATATACGTTGGTAATTTTGTTAATGAATTGGTTTTCTATGCATTGTCTCTGTTTTATGACTTACAAATACTAATATGCCTATTCTCATCATATTGATAATATTGACAAGGGTCAGAAATGACCAAAAAGTCCAGTTGGTACTTAACCTGTTATTGCTACCAATTTGTTTAAAGTGGTTGTTTCACCACACTGTTTCACAGAGCCAAAAGTAGCTTTCATTCAAGCATCCTATCTCTTCATGGTCAGGCTGTGCATGTTTCTAAGGCAATGATTAGCATATCAGCTCTGTATTCAAGGGTCTGCTAATTACTCTGACACGAGAGCAGGAGATGTTTATCTAAAGTCCAGAGAAGCTTTAGAGCTAAAGTAAACAAAAGTAATTAGTCTCCTTTGTTTGTTATGTCAGATAACACTCAAGTTCAGCAGCATACTACGCGCAGTACTGCGCTGCAATACGGCTGAAATCCGTCCTAGGCATTACGGTAATCCACAGTTCTCATATAGAACTATGGACTCCGTCTCCCCTCCCCGCTCAGCGAATCTTCCGGGCGGGGAGAAAGTGGCATGCACATTATAATGGCTATCTATGGGTCCGCGAGCTGCGCCCCTGCCCCGCCCCGTACACAAGCCGTAATTGCGGGCGAAATCCGTCCCGCAATTACAGCGTGTATAAGCCGTGTGAACATCGCCTTAGCGTTTGTTTGGGATAAAAATTGCAGTTCGGGCTGTCAGTTTTTTTTTTTATTATTATATTCTTCTACGTTTTATTTTATATAACGTATCATTCATAAGGTCAGAAAAAGACTTTTGGGGAGTATTTGTACATAACTTTTTTTTCTTCCTTTTTTCCCTTGTAACTAGGGCTGATATATTAGCCCCAGTTACAGGGGAATTATACAACATCCAGCACGAACTACAGAGTTCATCTTGGTCTGTTAAAACCCAGCAGCTTCTGCAGTCACTGAGGCCTGGCAGTCATGTGACTGCTGGGGCTAAGAAGCAGGAAGCATTGAGCATTGTATATACAAGGTTCGAGAGGGCAGGAACCGTAATACACTATCCCTACCTTCTCCCTGGATAGTCGGCTCTCCCCTACTACACCTGTACAGTTAGTATGCAGATGCGAACTCTGAATGGCTGTTTGTAAAAAGGCTGTGCAGCGTTATATACCAATCACCCAATATATAAAGACAACAGGTGGTCGGCATCAGTATGGACCGCGACGGTACTCACCACCTCTCAAAGTGAGCGGCACCCGGGTAGTTTCTCAGCCCACCAACCTTTAGAAATGGTCCTGCATGACTATTACATGCTTAATATAGTTTTTTTTTTATCATTAAAGGGGTTTTCTCACTACAAAGATAATATCTGTAATGAAGGGGACAGTATAGATAAGTCCTTTTGCAATTGGTTTGTATTACCTAAATCATTTAGTATAGCAGCTATGAGGTAATCTGTGTGTTCTACACCTAAAACTGTAACTTGTGGTCGTACACACCTCATTTGCTGCCTGATATTTAGTTCAACCCCCTGACAGGATACACCCCTTTGCTGTGATTGGCTGCCTGTACTCTGTGCTCACTCCCCTCTGAGCTGAGTCAAACTGAAAGTGAAGGCTTCTCTGCTCCTCTCCCAGGGACAGCTCTGATGTGAAGGATCTGGCCAATGCTCAATTCACTCTTCTCACCCCTATAACACACATATAATATACTATGATAGACACAATGACAACAAGTCACTTTCTGTAATATTAGGAAGCTGCATGTATAACTCTTTACACCAATTCTGGTTACAAGGAGCCTGGAAGGGAAGTGACAGCTTTCCAGACATGAGAACTGACCACTGCAGGAGGTCTGCAGAGCTGTGACATCCTCTCCCTCCTACTGCTCACACAGAGTGAAGAGGAGGATTGGAAAGAGAGCAGGGACAGGTTGGGGTATGATGTCACCACTCCTCAGTGAGCGAAGACACGCCTACTGGGAGGAGAGACACGCCCCTGGATTTGAAACTGTAAGACAGAGAAAACATGAAGATGCTTTCAAAAGCCTGTAGTGGAAAAACCCTTTAAAGTCCCTCAGTTCAAATCTCTAAAGTAGTTTTTTCCTGTCAGTAAATTTAGAATAAGCTGACCACATGGTAATGCTGAACAGATTAAAATTCAAATTCATTACTGAAAAATTTGATGAAAGGACTATTTCTGCATTTATAGAATCTGAAGCAATTGGATTATATATTGATTAAGTAGCATTTTTTTTTGTTTTTTGATAAGAGCATTGGTGTGTTGAAAGTTGTCAGACTAAGGGTATGTCCACAAGGTACTGGTTTTCAATCAGATTTTCAGGTGGTTTTCGTAAACCAACCGTCAACCTTCCACATAGACCCTTGGTTGAACTTGATGGACGTATGTCTTTTTTCAATCATAGTACGTAACTATGTAATAGAAAATCTGAGCTGTAGTCTACCTTGCTCAGGTTTTCTGATGGCAAGTCCGACTGTCTAAAAAACTTAGAACATGTTCATTCTTCCGCCCAGATTTCATAGCTTGGTTTTAGCTTTTGTAGCCCTTAGCTACAAGCAAGACTCATTCCCCCAGGGTAGGAAAAACTATTGGTAATATAGACATCTGAAGTTAACAAGGTCACTTGCAATACATATAGGACTTAAGAGATGGTAGACACCATTTATTCCTCGTCTCTTATCCCCAGGTAAATTAAAATGGAAATTATATTCAAATATGCATTTTCATCATTGAGTGGCCAGGCCAAGGACTAACCAGTATTCTTATAGTGCTATGGGTCTTCACTATAACAATTATAATAATGTTGCTATTTATTAATGTGTGTTTGATTATACTAATAGAATTCTATATTATAATTATTATTTTTGTGCTTCAGCATTAGAGGCTTGGTTCACATACGTGTTGGAGGTTCCATTCGGGAATGACGAAAAAATAGTGCAGCAAAATGCACTTTCTTTCTGTCTAAACAACAGACACCATGGTGGAACCAACAGGGTCCGTCGACCACCATTGGTGTTCATTGTGAAACAGATCCTTTTGTGTCCGTTTTCACCACAGTGATGGAGGTTCCAAACTGAACCTCTGATGCAAATGTGAACCAAGCCTAAACTATACCTCAAAAAATATTTTACATTGTTATATATAGTTGATACATAAAAGTAAATAGGGTTCTTTCACTTAGTGCTTATAAACTAGTTAATAAATAAAGATTTTATTCATATAAAATTTCACATTTGGCTATTGATCAGTTTTAAAAATGTTAGTGTTGTATAAAACGGCCCTATGGAATACAATAATGGCAGGGATTAGCATACAGCTACAGTCTTAGATTTCAACGTAAAGGACTAAATATCTTTAACTTTGAAAATCTGTTCAATATTATCTACATTATTTGATTTTATACATGATATATAATTTTTCCTATATAGATTGGACACTAGTTGTGAGGGCACAAATTTAACAATTTTAATGCACTATTTATGTTTTTTTGCTGAATCTTTTTTTTGTACCAAATGCCCCAAAAGTTGATCTAAATTAACAGTGTTTGTAGCATGTTCACACGGCATACTTTCGGCACGCATTTCGCGTCATATTTCCCCGCTAGTACAATACGATCGTATTGTACGCGCGGGGAGATAAGTGATGTCAATTATTCGCGGCGAATATGTGTAATCAATGTTAATGGGGCCGGTGGGCTGCCGGCTCCCCCGCGGGAGTACGGGCATTTTAGCGTGAGCTCCCGAAAGACACGATGCCGCAGTACATCATATGAACATACCCTTAATGCTGCTGCTAATCTGTGCTGAAGGTAGGCTTTGCTTTGAATCAATCTCTGTCTTTTATGACAGCCGACAATATAACCCCTCCTTACTTCCCCTTCAATTGAGATTTTAGCTATAGTCCCATGCTACAGCAGAGACACAACTTCCATGAGTCAAAGTCAGCTTGTTGCTTGCAGGGGGTGGCATAATCTTATTACCTATTCCTACAGTAAAAAGTATCAGTTAGGCTATGTCTACACAGCACAGGATTTTGGTATTTTTTTCAGCAGATTCAGTATTTTGAATCTGCTGAAAAACCAATCGTATCCTGTGCTGCATAGACAGCAGTGGAAAAACCGAGTAGTCTATACTGCACAGATTTTTTTCTACCGTCGCTTTTAAAATCCGGCGGAATATGCAACATGTATTATATTCCGTCGGATTCTGCTCGGATTTTCCGTCTGCCCCGTACATTGAATGTATGGGGCCAACAGCAAATCCGAAATCCAAACATGGTTTGTGCGCAAATCAGCGGCAAAAAACGCAGTCTTGCAATGATAAAATGCCATCGGGTTCCCGATAGTATTTTGTCATATGCTCTGTAGACCTAACCACACAGTAACTGGAGGAGGTTTTATAGCTCCACTCGAGCGCTACTGCTGCGATTTCACATTGACCACAGTGGAGAGGTTCAAGAAGCCTCCTCTACCTGAACGTTAAAGATATGAAAACTTTCACTTCAAAAAATAAAACCAGATCAGATATTTTGTAAACACATTGTAACATAGTTTCTTATACTTAAAAATAACACACACCCTACACTTTATTATCCTGTAGCTTTAATGCAAATATTTTTAAAAAAAAAAAAGGCTATAAGATAGCTAATTGCCCTCATCTTAAATGGGTGTTCCCATCTCACACATTGATGACATATTGATCAGACATGCCATCAATGTGTGATAAGTGCCGGTCCTAAAGTATTGTGAAAAAGTAAAAACTTTTATTGGTTGCTATTACTATTTTACTTCTGTTAGGCCCCATTCACATTCCGTTTTCACTGCCCATTCATAGTATCCAGGGCCATTCCTAGGGGAGGGCGGGGCGTGCGATCGCCCGGGGCGCCGAGGCTCCGGTCACCCGAGGGGGGCGCCGCCTGCCTCGCCCGCCCAGAGGATCGCCCCTGACTCTGCCCGACTGTTTTATAACAGTCACGCAGAGCTAGCAGCTGCTCCTGCAGGGAGGAGGCGGGATGGATCATTCCCGTCCTGCCTCTTCCCCTGTATGTATCAGCGCTCATTGAGCGCTGATACATACACAGTGTCGCAGGGGGTGCACGGCTTTCACTGCGCCCCCCTGTGACGCTCGATCTCCTCGGCTGGCAGCTCTGCCGCCGAGGAGATCCCTGGGAGCTACGTGCAGTGTAAGCAGCGTGATGACGTCATGCCGCTTACACCACTCAGCAGCTCCCGGAGCTGGACGCGGGGACCGTGGTCAGGTGAGTAATTTTTTGTTATTTTATAATTAGCTACAGGGGGGCATCTACTGGCTACAATGGGGGCATCACTGGCTACAATGGGGGCATAACTGGCTACAATGGGGGCATAACTGGCTACAGGGGGCATAACTGGCTACAGGGGGCATCACTGGCTACAATGGGGGCATCACTGGCTACAATGGGGGCATCACTGCAACAGGGCTCACTGCCAAATGGGGGCATCATTGGCTAAATGGAAGGCAATACTGGCTACAGGGGGGCATCACTGGCTACATGGGGGCATACTGGCTACAGGGGGCATCACTGGCTACAATGGGGGTCATCACTGGCTACATGGGGCATCACTGGCTCAGGGGCATCACTGCTCATGGACAAAC
This sequence comes from Phyllomedusa bahiana, assembly GCA_025379985.1. Lineage (NCBI taxonomy): Eukaryota > Metazoa > Chordata > Amphibia > Anura > Hylidae > Phyllomedusa > Phyllomedusa bahiana. The sequence goes on from JAODAL010003678.1 coordinate 138,331, forward strand.
TGGTACTAAGGGCATCACTGGCTACAATGGGGGCATCACTGGCTACATGGGGGCATCACTGGCTACAATGGGGCATTACTGGCTACAGGGGGCATCACTGGCTACAATGGGGGCATAGCTGGCTACAGAGGGGGCATCACTGGCTACAGAGGGGCACCACTGGCTACAGGGGGCATCACTGGCTACAATGGGGCATCACTGGCTACAAAGGGGCATCACTGGCTACAATGGGGGCATCACTGGCTACAGGGGGGCATCACTGGCTACAAGTGGGGGCATAACTGGCTACAGGGGGCATCACTGGCTACAGGGGGGCATACTGCTACAGGGGCATAATGGCTACATGGGGCATAACTGGCTACAGGGGCATACTGCTACAGGGGGCACTACTGGCTACAATGGGGACATAACTGGCTACAATAGGGGCATAACTGGCTACAGGGGGGCATCACTGGCTACAGGGGACATCACTGGCTACAATGGGGGCATCGCTGGCTACAGGGGGCATCACTGGCTACAATCGGGGCATCACTGGCTATAGGAGTTCATGTACTGGTTACAGGGGGGCATCACTGGCTACAATGGGGCATCACTGGCTACAGAGGGCATCACTGACTACAATGGGGGCATCACTGGCTACAGAGGGGCATCTCTGGCTACAGGGGGCATCACTGGCTACAGAGGGGCACCACTGGCTACAGAGGGGCATCACTTGCTACAATGGGGACATCACTGGCTACAGAGGGGCATCACTGGCTACAATGGGGGCATCACTGGCTACAGGGGGCATCACTGGCTACAATGGGGGCATCACTGGCTACAGGGGGCATCACTGGCTACCGGGGGCATAACTGGCTACAGAGGGGCATCAATGGCTACAGGGGGCATATCACTGGCTACAGGGGGCATCACTGGCTACATGGGGGCATCACTGGCTACAATGGGGGGCATCTACATGCAGCTACGAGGCCCATAGACATCCATTATCCTGCGCGTTTCCCGCCAGGAAATGGTGCATGTCACTTCTCCCAGCTGGCGAATTCGCCGAGCGAGGACAGGAGGGGTCATATTTCTAAACTGTGGACTACCGTAATGAGAGGGACGATTCAGCGTATTGGCTAAGGCTGATCCGCCCCCAATTAGCCTGTTGAACGAGGCCTTATACTATGGGTTCAGTGTTTATAGTTACTTGTATAACAAGCTGTGCAAAGTACTTACACAATACAGGCTCCAGGCGCATACTGTACACTGGTGTGGACACTGTTATAGGCATGCACTGCTGTTTTTACCCCCAAGTGGAATCATCACATCTTTGTGATAAATCTAGGCTGCACACTGCGCTACAGGAGAGTTGGAAAACCCCAAAGCAGTCATGCAAATGAGCTCTAAATGTGATGAAAGCATCTATGTACAGAATATGGATGTTTATCTTTGGTGAGAAGGAGGTAACTCTATTTAGAAGTTGGACTGAGCCAGCAGAAAGTCTAGATTCACCCATGCGACTATTCTATAATTGGATGTCAATAGAATTGTGATTTAGGTATGAATTTAGTTTGTATAAAAGTACCAAATATACTTATAGGGTTAGGAGCTCTAAGGTTTACGTTCTTCGTAAAATACTATACAGTTCTGTGTAGTGGATGAAACAGCAGGGAGTGACATCACCGGTCAAGGCGGTCTGGTATAACCTTAGAAGAGAGAGAGCTTTGGAAAACTTATATACAAACAGGATATAGAGACTGCTCTGCTTGAAGGAAGCAAAATCAGAACAGCAATTATTTGATAAGTCATTTACATTTGCTACATGCTTAATCCCTACAGACATATGACATATAATACATCATAGTGCGTACATGCCGCGGGTGTTGTAGCTGCTAATGGTCTAACTCCACGGTTACAGCGTGGAGTGTCTAATCATCGAGACGTCACTCTGTTAGGACATCAGCGCTGATATCGCTGTGTCCCATCAGTGTGTAATATTGGCACTGGAGCCTGGTGAAGGCTTCCATCGTGCATGTATTTTATTATTTGTACTACTCTGCTCAGATTGAAGTAGTAGAAGCTGCATCTTTTGTCACACAATGCATTGAATATACAATGCAGAGGCTTGTATATATGACATGACTTGTGGTGAAAGCTATCTGTAGTATATTTTAGTTTAAAAAAAAATAAAAGCAAAAATGCGCCATATGTTGTGGGGAAGGGGGGAGGGGTGGGGGGTGGCGACATTTCTTCACCTCGCCCTGAGTGAAATTTAGCCTAGGAACTGCCCTGATAGTATCCATTGTGATACCAAAAAAAGTTATCCGACACATACCCTGGTGGGGCGGCAACAGACCTATTCATTTGTATGGGGCATACATAGTCCTAATTAGACTAAGTTTGGCCTATGGAGTGAACGTGTTCGGTTTCTGCACCACACAAAAAAATGTGGCAGACCCAGCGCGGTATTCTGACGGATACCATGAACAGGTGGTGAAAACGTGATGTGATTGAGGCCTGAGGAAATTCTAATTATTTAGGCCTGCCTTGCAAATGATGTGGCTATTGTGCACTAAGGCGAAGTTCACAAGGCTTATTGTGGAGACGGATTTTTCCCGCAATTACGCCGGCTGCCGTGCAGCGAGGGCCGGCAGCTCGCCGGCCCCATAGACATCCATTATCCATGGCGCGTTTCCCACCGGGATAATGTGCATGTCACTTTCTCCCCGCTTGGCGAATTCGCCGAGCGAGGACAGGAGACGGAGTCCATAGTTCTCTATGAGAACTGTGGATTACCGTAATGAGAGGGACGGATTTCAGCCGTATTGGACCGCAATACGGCTGAAATCCGCCCCCAAATTAGCCTGTTGAACGAGGCCTTATACTATGGGTTCAGTGTTTATAGTTACTTGTAGAGACAAAGCTTGCAAAGTACTTACCACAATACAGGCTCCAGATGCTGCATTCTGTACACCTGTGTGTGGACCACTGTTATATAGCATGCACTGCTGTTTTTTTCCCCCCTGTAGAATCACACAATCTTTGTGATTAAAATCTAGGCTGCACACAGCGATACAGGAGAGTTGTGAAAACTCCCAATGCAGTCATGCAAATGAGCTCTAAATGTGATAGAATAGCTTCTATACAGAATATGGATGTTTCATCTTTGGTGAGGAAGGGAGGTAACTCTATTTAGAAGTTTGACTGAGCCAGCAGAAAGTCTAGATTCACCCCCATGCAGACTATTCTATAATTTGGATGTCACATAGAATTTATGTTAGAGATGAATTTATGTTTGTATAAATAAGTACCAAATCTATACTTATAGGGTTAGGAGCTCTAAAGGGTTAACGTCTGTCCGTAAAAAAACATAAACAAGCTTCTGTGTAGCTGGTATAAAACAGCAGGGAGTGACATCACCAGGACCAAGGCGGCTGTATAACCTGTTAGAGCAGAGAGAGGTCTTTGGAAAACTTATATACACAAGCAGGATATAAGAACTGCTCTAGCTCTGAAGGGAAGCAAAATCAGAACAGCAATGTATTTGATAATAGTCTATTTACATTTGCCTACATGCTTAATCCCTTACAGACATATGACATATGAATACATCATAGTGCCGGTACATAGCCGCCGGGTGTTAGCTGCTAATTGCATCTAACACTCAGCGGTTACAGCGTGGGAGGTGTCTAAATCAACGAGAAACGTCACTCTGATTAGGACATCAGCGGCGAGATCGCCGTGTCCCAATCAGTGAACATGGCAGCTGGAAGCCTTGTGAAGGCTTCCATCGCTGCCATGTATTATATTTTACTACTTCCTGCCTCAGATTGGAAGTAGTAAAACCGCCATCTTTGTACACCCTAATGCATTGAATATACAATGCATGAGGCTGTATAAATGATCATGACTCCTGGTGGTGAAGTGCCATAGGAGAACTCAAAGGTAAAGTAAAAAAAAAACTAATGCTTTAAAGTGTTAAAAAAAATAAAATAAAAGTTCAAAATCACCCACCTTTTGCCATTTTGCAAATAAAATAAAAAAGTTACACATATTTGGTATCGCTGCATCCGAAAAATATCACATAATTTATCCTGTACGCTGAACACCATAGAAGAAAAAAAATCCAAACACCAAAATTGTGGATTTTTTGGTCATTTCACGTCCCCTTAAAATTGGAATAAATTTGATCAAAAAGTCACATGTATTCCAAACTGATATCAATAAAAAGTACACTTCAGCCCACAAAAAATACCCCCTCACTCAAGTCCTTAGGTGCTAGTACAAAAAAGTTATTGGTTGAAGAAAATGGTGCCGTGGCGCAAATTTCAAAAATAGAAAATGTCATTTTTTTATGGAACCAAAATATAACAAAAACAGTACATGTTTGGTATTGCCGGATGTGTATCAACCTGTAGAATACGGATCACGCATCATTTTTATTGAAGATTGAACGTCGTAAAAGCGAAGCACCCGCAAACATGGCACAAGTAAGTTTTTTTCACATTTTGCCCACTTAGAATTTTTTTGCGGTTTCTCTGTACATTCTATGGTAATATGAATAACACCATTGAAAAGTACAGCTTGTCTTGCAAAATAAAAGCCCCTCATACATCTATGTATGTGGAAAAATAAAAGAAATTTATGGCACTGGGAAGGCGAGGAGGGGAAAAACGAACGAAAATTAGGCCTTGACGTTAAAGATAATCAATGAGATGGAAATACCCCTTTAACCTTTTACAGCAGTTGGCTGGGGCCATGTATTGCAAGATTTTGCTCAACAACTTCCTTCCCTCAGTAAAAGCATTGAAGATGAGTCATGGCTGGGTTTTTCAGCAGAACAATGACCCGAAACAACTAAGTAGTGGCTGTATAAAAAGCATTTCAAGGTCCTGGAGTGGCCTAGTCAGTCTTCAAACCTGAACCCAATCAAAAACCTTTGGAGGAAGCTGAAGCAGACCAGCGACAGCCTCGAAACCTGAAACATCTGGAGAAGATCTGTATGGAGGAGTTGCCAAAATCTCGGTGCAAACTTGGTTAAGAACTATAGGAAATGTCTGACCTCTGTAATTGCAAACCAAGGTTTCTGTACCAAATATTAAGTACTATTTTTCTATTGTATTAAATACTTATTTAATGCAATAAAATGCAAATAATTTTTTTAAGAGTCATAGAATATGATTTTCTGGATTTTTTTTTAGATTCTGTCTCTCGCCCCTTCTCTCAGCCACTCATTGCCTCCCACCCAGTCAAACCAGTATCGCTCTGCTCTACACTGATGAGGGGCAAAACCCCGAAACGGCGTATGTAGATGAGTGATATTGGCTTGACTAATATTCCTTTTTGCTTCTCAAAGATTCAGTGAATCAGAAGTAAATTGAGGATTTGTTACAACCAGTAGAGGGCGCAGTGAGCTTCCCAACTCCTTTCCCATAATGCCTTGTGATATGCAGATGCTTAGTAGTGGGCTAAAAGGCAATCAAAACACTACACACCTTAACTGGTGCTCTCCATAAGGAGAGATGTTCCCCTTCTCTCTCTCGCAGTTGAAGTGTACCTACAATAAAATAACAGACCTCCCCATTCTATGTAGGTGGGAAAACTTGCAAAATCACCAGTGTATCAAATACTTATTTCATGCAATAAAATGCAAATTAATTATTTAAAAATCATACAATGTGATTTTCAGGATTTTTGTTTTCGATTCCGTCTTTCACAGTTGAAGTGTACCGATGATAAAAATTACAGATCTCTCTATTAGTTGTACTTATTTTTCCCAATGTATAAAATCTAAAAATACAATATTTTCCTATTGATCATAGGCAAGAGCTATAATATATTATTTTTCATTATCAATACTTAATACTTAATCTAGGGTTGTTACAATCAACAATGCAATGATCTGTGGCCAGCTATGGTTCTGTTCTGTCTGCCTTGTGTGTTTTGTTTGAGTACTTGCTTGGCACATCACCTTTCCATGTGGCACAGCCTTGCTTGTTAAGAGAACAATTGGTTGATTGCTGTTCTCTCTATTAAGTCATGGCTTGGCTGCGTGAGGGGGATTGATAGTGGCCGCTCTGTTCATTTCTCCTGTCTTCTAAGAAAGTTTGGATCCTGTCTAGTACTTCTGTGTTTGATTGTTCTGTCTAGTATCAGTCAGTTGTGTTAGACTGAAGAATCCTGTCTCTTATCTCTGCCTTGTTTGGTCAAGTTTTGGACTTAGATTTTGAGAAATAAAGATGTGGTGTTTGTCTAGTTCCTGTTAGGCCCTGCACAGGTGTCAGCGGGTTCTAAGCCACTTGCTGTATTAGGGTTAGTTGTTCCCTTAGCAATATTTTTGAATGAAAGGTGTTAGGGTGACATCAGGGATAGAAATTCCAGTGTGTTAGAGGTAGGCATAGGGCAAGTTTTTGAGTGATAGAATTTGGACAGATATTCCTATTCTTTCATTCCTGAAGTGTACACTCACTCGAATCTCTACCACACCAGGCACTTGTCTTTGTCCGCGAGCTGTCCATTTGCTGAATCATCTAGCAGTGAGTCGTTTTGCTGATACGCTTCGCATTGCCTTTTAATGTGACTGGTGGAGAACTTATTGTTGATAGTTGTTGTTTGGAGTTTATCAACGTCATTAGAAGGGGGTATATTATCCCACCATCACCAAATTTCCCTAATAGGTTAACGGCCTGCCCAAAATGTGGCGAGGAAAAAACAAATCTGTATCATGGGTTATGGACGTGCCAAGGGATACAAACATTTTGGAAAGAAATAGGGGACCTATTGACACAATTAGATAAGAAACCAATACCTATTTCCCCAATAATATTTTTATTGCATGGAAAAGAAAAAGATGACGTTGCGGAGACAACACATCAAGAAACTAGATTATCAGCACTTGCACATATTATACTCTTGGTAGCAAAGAGATGCCTGCTGACTAAGTGGCTGGAACCTGAGGTGCCAGACCTTAATATGGCAATAGGACAAACAAAAATATATGCATTGGCTGATCAAATATATACTGAACGTCATAAAGAGGTAATGGCGGGGAAGTTTTTTAAAAAATGGAAACCTTTTATCGAGAAATTCTACACACAATGCGAAATAAAGAAATTACTAGACATCTTCCAATTTACCAGTTTCTTCCTAAGGGAAACTTAGAAGGGATCTTTGGGCAGGTTACAGCCCTCCAGTGGGCACATAACCTTAATTCTTATAACATTTGATCACGCCTTTATGCTCACCATCACGAGTTGTGATAAACACTACGTAGCAGAAATAGAGAGACCTGGCTTTGTGTGTTTTTTTTGGTTTGTTTTTGTTGATATACATGGTTAGGTATATGTTTCTCTTTTGTAATGTGTCCCTCAGTAGGGTAATGACATATTAAACAGAGAAGCCTAATTATGCCGAGAAACAAAATCCTAGACCAGGGTCAGGGATGGCAGTTTTTAGTATTGATGTAACACTATGGGACTCGGTATTCTACCTTTATTAGGTCATGGTTTTTGTTATTAACTTGCTTATAACAATGGAAAATTTATGGTACTTGTTATTCTTCAAATTGTTTGAAACGCTGATTGTTATATGATTTTCATACAGTGCCTAATAAAATATATTTAAAAAAAAAAAAAGAAGGGGGTATATTAACCCTTACATTAGACAATTTACATAGAGGTCGCATAAGCAATCTTATGCAGAGAACAGCTTAAAGGGGTATTGCCATGAAGTAAAATTGACGTGGGAAGCTTGCAAATTAAATAATAAACATTTTCAAAATTCATCATTATTAAAAATTCTGCACCGTTTTTGTTTTAGCTGCTCCTTTAGTGATCCATTGTTTACAGCTCGTCTCCAGGGGATACGACCAGGGCTGAGAGCTCCTCAGTCCTGGTCAGACATCACCTCTCCTCACAGGCAGCTGCTGAGTGTTCAACCCCCAGGTGCTGTCATTCTACTCCCATCCTCTGTTCTCCTTAAAATTAGTCAAATAATGCAAACAAATTAACAAAAAGAAACCTCACTGAGGCATGTGCATTGATGAAGAGAAATAAATCCACAGGTTTGGTTCCTGCAGGGATTTGAACCTAGGACCCTTGTGCTGTGAGGCAAAAACTTTACCTCTGAGCTACAATGTAGCTACTCACAGCTCTATACATAAACAGACCTTTCTAGAGAGGAAAGGCCTGGTTATGTCATCCTGTTGGGTCACATGATATGCAATTCAAACAAATCACACACGCCCCCTTCTGAGCACACAGAGCTGAAGAGCTGGATGCAGGAGCTATGAAATGTGATCGTGGCAAAACCCCTTTAAGAGAGTGGGTGGCAATCCAACAATCATGTAAAGTACACTATAAAATATGTTGTATGTCTTTCCTTTCTCCTTAAAGTGAATGCCAGGACAGCTAAGAGTCATAAGGTTAGGTCTTAAACACATTTTGGCCTGGGAACAAATGTACCGATATTCAGAAGCATCCCTGGCACATAAATTCCAAGCAGTCCACATACAATATCACCCTTCAACCCTGTATTACAGAAAAGATAAAGGTACACAACACATACTGCAGCGAAATTTGCTTTACTTAGTCATGTAATTCACTCCCTTAAATGTATTGACAAGTGTACGCCACCAATGTACCTACACCAATATAACCAATAATACCACCATAGTGACCATATAGTCATTTATATCAGGTGTAAACAGGCGAACTGCAGATTATCATCATGTTGCAGACTATACAAAGGATACACTCCTAAGCACAGGCAGAATAAATGACACTCTTAGGACTGGTCTATTTTAGCAATATCGTGTATTCCCCATGTATTAACAATTCTGGAGCACATTTTCTTAGAACTCTGCATTGTGCTGCCCCTTTTGTTATTCCACCTGGAAATTAATTTATAAATTGACAACTGTCCGTTACCATTCTTGTCACAGGGCTGTGCCTCAGTTTGTTGGTGTCCAATTATTGCTGACAGTATCAGATTGTGTAGGGATACATCCCATTGACAAGGGAATGGAAATGTCCAGCTGTCAATTAGACCTGGGCTACACAGAGGCTTTAACCAGTTCCTGACCAGGCTCATTTTCTGTAGTACGTGTAGCTTTGAACACTAGAACACTTTTTTGCACTCACATATTCTAGTAATTGGTTCGCCTTTTTTTCCCATGATCTGTAAAGCTTTATTTTTATGTAATTTCTACATGACTTTTTGTAATATCAGGAAAAATGGTACAAAAATAAAATAAAAAAAATCACTTTATTATTTATTTTTATTTTTTTGACAGCAAGTAGCACTAAATTAAGTTTTGTAATTGTGTCACTTTTCTGTCACGGACCTTTACATAAAGGTGATATAACGTTTTGGGGTTGTCGGGGACAGGGCTAAAAGTTGCAGTGGAATATCTGCTTATGGCATAGTTTCAGATTTAAAGGGAAGGGATCAGAAAATTAGAAATTATTGGTCACGTTATCACTCCTAATTAGAAAGCATATTTGCCCATAGGTCCCACACAACAATTACTGCATTAAGACGACACCATTTAACTCGTTATCTTACAGGTTAAACTGTGGTATTGCCAACAAAATAGAGCAGTAATTTTCCACCATATTGGGCAAGGTTTTACTTGAATGCAGTAATTGTAGTGTCGGACCTTATCCTAATTATTACAGTTGTCAGGAAGCACTTCATACAAAAGCTGACTGGATTGCTTACATACATATGCACTGATTGCACAACCTAATAAAAAGAAAATAATTCATTACCCTCTTCTAGCTGGTTCATCAATAATAAATGAAGTGTTCAGCTGTCTTTTCTGTTGTTTCTTCTACATTTGTGAGGTTACAGCTCAGTTGATAATGGACATCGGTAAGAGCTTTACCAGTATATAGTAAAATTTGACATTAGCTAAAACAGGGTTGTGTCCAATTTGCACAAATGATTAACCTAATAACAAACCCAGGTACTGTTCATGTGGGATTTAGTACAGATTATGCAGGCACAGCTCACTAAAAGCCTTGCTATGACTGACAGTCAGAATACTACTGTACCCTCTGTGATCTGAGAACTTACATCAAGACTATTTAAACTCTTAGATGTCACCGTTAAGGCTATGTTCACACGGCTTAACTGCAGGACGTGATTACGCCCCGCAATTACGGCGTGTGGACGGGGCGGGGGGCGGAGCGGGGGGCCGGCACTTCGCCAGCCCATTGACTTTTGCTTTAAACCAGGGGCGCTTATACGCCGCTGGTAATTCACAATGTCAATTATCTCCCCACCCGGGGGATTCGCCGAGCGGGGAGAGGAGTTTTAAAATCCATGGGTTCTCTATGAGAACTGTGGATTACCGTAATGACTGTGACGTATTCCAGCCGTAATTTGCGCACTACGCCGCGTAATTACGGACCAAAATACGGCCCATTTTAAGCCGTGTGAACATGGCCTACTAGTGATTGCAGCATTCAAGTAGCAGGCTCCCGCTGTCACGCATCAAACAGGACTGTGGGCTGCCACTGCGGTCAGAGGTTTAATATTGATCTAAAGTTGGTAATAACTTTATGTCTATCAGGCCGCACATGACAAGGCAATAATGCTTTGGTATACAGAGAGGATTATATTTGAAACCAATTTAAAAAAGAAAAAAAAAAAAAATGTACTCACCCCTAGCCTCAGCAGTCTCATATGGCACATAACCATTGTGGCCAGTGATTGGAAGCAATATCACATGAACCCAAAATGTAAGCTCTGTGATTAGTGACCGTGTGGAACTCCAGTGCAACAGCTTCAGGGTAAATACCAATTCCTTCCTCCCCCCCCAACCCAGTTTTTTTTAGAATAGTCTCAACCACCAAGGGCGACATGTGTGAATTCGAATGCGTACTTTTTTTTTTACTTGCCGCCGACACTCCAGTTCTAAATAGATATAGAAGAGTGTAGAATACGACAGTATGAAGATTTTTTGGCGCATTACATAGAGCTAATGCGCCAAAGTTTGTAGGGCATAGAGTGAAAAGCCCAAAAATTGGCGCACAAGCTCTATGTAAAGCCCAAAATCTGTCGTATTCAACACTCTTCTATATCTATTTAAAATCGTGGTGTTGGCGCCAAGTAAGAAAAAAGTGAGGCTGATCAATAGATGTGACAGCAGTGACCCTGTGTGTTACTATAATCATGATGTGTCTGTGGAGCTGTGACTATTCTATACTATACAGATCAGGGGGCATGTGAACGCTTCCCTGCTCTGCTGTACTAGGACACATCCTGAGTATAGTAAAAACTTCCACAGCTGCCCTTTTGTCTGTTCCGACAGGGTCGTTTGTTGCTGGAGATGTGCAGATTTGTATGCTAAGCAGGGGGTATAGGAACACTTGCATCCCCCCTGCTCTGCTATTCGCATACACAACTTCACAGACCTCTCCACACTCATAGATCAGCCCTCTTCCTGCTGTCTCCGTGGAGCTGACAATATAGCTGATCCAGGAGCCTGCAGCAGACCTAGGCAGGCACACACAGGGTTAACTCTAGCAGCAAACCCCCTCACCCCCCTGCTGTATAGAAGTTACAGAGGAGAGCTGTCTTTGTGCTGAGGGGAGGAGGGAAGAGGGAGGAGAAGAGGCAGACAAGAAGCACGCCCCTGAATTCAACTGCCAGGCACAGAGATAGGCTGAAAGCTTGTAATGAGAACTCCTTTAAGCCTGTTTTTTTAATGTATGCATAAATTAAGCCATTGGATGTAACTCCACTCTACAAAAGGTAAATAAAGCACCTCTTTGCATTTATTATGTCATCTTGTAGTCGTTTTACGGATTTTAGAGCTAATAAAGTTATTTTGCATTTGTCGCCAAAAATACGTTTGTTTACGGATCTTGGCCCTAAGGTCCATTTTTTAACGGATTTTGGCGCTAAGATCTGCATTTTTACGGATTTTTGACGCTACTAAAGCTCTCGCGTTTGCTGCAAGAAATACGTTTTTTTTCCTAAAGTCAATTTAACGGATTTTGGCGCTAAGATCTGCATTTTTTACGGATTTTGGCGCTAGTAAAGTTCTCGCTTTTGTCGCCCCAAAAAATTTTTTTAAATGGATTTTGGCCCTATAGCCAATTTAACGGATTTTGGTGCTAAAATCCGTAATTTTACGGATTTTGACGCTAATAAAGTTTTCTTGCTTCTGACGGCAAAAATGCGTTTTTTTTAAAAGTTTTTGTGCAAAAATCCATTTTTTTTTACGGATTTTGGAGCAAAAATACTTTTCTTAACATATTTTGGCGCCTATAAAGTTAATAAAAGGATATTAGCGTAAAAAACGTATTTTTTGCATCAGAAGCGAGATAACTTTATTAGCGCCAAAATATGTTAAGAAAAGGATTTTAGCACCAAAATCCGTAAAAAAAAAAAAAAAAAAATGATTATGACACCAAAAAACGTATTTTTATTTAAAAATATATGAATTGCGCAAAAGTTAGCGGCAAAAGCACGATCATTTTATAACAAAAAGGTACAAACAAGGACATATCAGACAATTGTATGCAAATTTGATCAGGTATAACCTTTATTAACACCCACTACAGGTGGGACTTGGGGCTCCTGGGTGGGTTTTCATTGAAAAATTGCGGCAAAAAATGCTGCAAAAACGCGCCAAAAGACGTCCAGCGCTTTACATAGACTCCTGTAGTAAATTTTCTGCCCTGCTCTGGCGTTTTTTAGAGCATGTTGCAAAATACGTCCAGTAAAAAAAAAAAACTAGCAGAAAAAAGAAGCTCAGTGAAGACAGCAGGGGGGTTTTACATTAGAAGTCTATGGGAGATGACTTTTTTTGTGCAGTGTAGACATAACCTTATTTTGTAAGATGCAGTTTCAGAGCAATTACTACTCAAATTCTGCCAGAAAAAAAAGTCTGCTTAATTCATCCATCATTTATTCACGTTTCTACCTACTCAAAGTTAGGCCCTGTTCACACGACGGATTTGGCCGCGGTTATGGCCGTGGGTTCCAACTTGGTTTCCGCGGCCAAAACCGCGTCCAAATTGCGCTTAGTTTATTAACATGGTTTCCTATTGGAAACCGTGTCAATATTCACACGCCGCGGGTCTGGCCTCTTGACAGGGAGTTCTCAGCGCGGCGGCCGCGCGGTGTGGCCGTGGGCATCGCTGCGGGTGGTGCGCGGCTGGCCCGCGGCTCGGCCCCTATTAATTTGCATGGGGGCAAACCCTCTCCACAAGCCGCGCCCCAAGCAACGCCCCACCCGCGCCGAGACCATGGCCAGGGCCCGCACCGCAAACCCGCGTAGGGAGACACGAGTTTACGGCGAGGTTAGGACGAGCTTTGGCTGTGGGAACCCGCAGCCAAACCCGCCATGTGAACAGGGCCTAAAAGGTTGAATCCACTCTGAGTGGGTGGGGCTACCAGAGAGTAGGCGGTGCTAGCTTTGGTTGGGTGGGGCTAGTGCCTGCTCCTGAATACACTGGACTCATCTCTGGCAGAACAGCTGCCAATTTTGAGCATTAAATGCTCTGAAACTCCTGTACCTTAAAGAAAAAGGGACACAGCGCTGGAAACAGCAGGTCTAACACTAGCTTGTGCTGTCCTCAGCAAGGGAGCATAACCTATATAACAGGTTCCCTTTAATTTATGTTTATTGTATCATCAATAAGCATTTGTGGGCAACTCGGCAAATATTTCTGATTGGTTATGTCATTTATTACATAAGCACAATAAATAAGTTAAATGAAAAACATGAAAGCACATATGTATATTGTTAAAAAAAAAATGAATGTGTCCTTTCATGGAGCTTGTCCTTGCTTTTTTCTCTAGGGCACGTGGCTGCTCTGCTTTGTGAAGGATAAGAACATGAATGAGATTTTGTCTGAGTTGCATAGAAGATATACGGTCTTATCTTTGGAATATTTTCACAATCATTCATGTTAGCATAATTTAGAGAATATATTATTAAACAAAGCAGCAATGCTGGCTCATCTACAGGGACATCATAACCCAAACCAATGTGTGACCCTGTTACAAGATGATGTGCGGATGCAGTCCCTGGAAACAGTCACAGCTTGAAAGTGATATGATTTGTCAGTATTAGTCTTCTGAGAATTACTGCAAAGCCAGTTTTACCTCAAAATGAACCCACATGAGTCTTCCCACACAGCAGATGTTACTTCTTTCGACAGGAGCAGTAAGGGTAAATAGGTCAATGATTTCTACAAATCAGGCAATGTGATTATTTTCTTTAATGGTTTTAAAAATGATGAATTTACTAGTAAAATGTTAAGGCCTAAGTACTTAAAAAAAATGATCCTTCATGTTAAGACACAATTCTAGGTTTTAAACATTTGTCTTTGGAAATACTTGTCCATAGGAATATAAATATATAATATGCATATATAACATGAATAATATGTACAAGTATATAATATGCATATTGACCAGACTGAGTAAATTGGTGATTACATTGAATTTAATTAAAAAGATGAGAACCAATTCTTTCAACCTTTTTAGTGGTGATGATAGGGTGCCCCTTGTTCTGTTGCTAACCAAAAAATTACTTCATATTGGAGTACAGGCAGTCCCCGGGTTACGAACGGGATAGGACTTAAGGTTTGTTCTTAAGTTGAATTTGTATGTAAGCTGGAACAGTTATATTTATTAAATGTAACTCCAGCACAAAAGTGTTTTTTTTTTTTTTAGTTGTGGATAGTTCAGGGGACGGTTTTTACATTTGTTTTGCTGCCTGTGCTCTTGTTAAGTAGATTTCAACTCATTTTCACCTAAATTGCTGCTGTGGCATGCTGGGACTTGTCGTTCCACAGCTACATCTGCTGTGGAACATGGAATTACAAGTGCCAGTATGCCCCATAAGTCTCCGTTTGTAACTAGGGGACAGATGTAAGTCGGAACGGTGTAAGTCGGGGACTGCCTGTATTTTGGCATTTAAAACATTCTGCAGCGGCTCTGTACATTAGCCATATATTCAGATGGGATTGCTATCCTGGAAGATTAGGAAACCTTTGTCTCTTTGGCATCACATAAAGTACATATACACGGCTAATACATAGAGCCATAATTTGGCCATCTTTATTAACTGATAAAAATAGGTAACAAACTGTCCTTTCTAAAGGAGGTGGCTTTATTCGAGCATAGTCTCATTAGGAAGATGGCACACCTCTTATACACCTGATCCTAGGGAATAGTGCTAAGCATTCATTCCAAATCTATTTTAGGGACATGGTCACTTTTAACACCAGGGACACTTGCTGAGAGCGGTCTGCCAATTAAGCATTCAAATAATTGCTCCCTCTGCCAGCTCTTCACCCACTTAAAAGCCCAGCCACAAAATATATAAATAACGAAAATATAGACTATAGTCAAAACTTTTTTATTTAAAAAATATGTTATTTGTTTACCAGCTTGAAAAGTGCCGCACTGATCTGGTAAGCTTGTAAAGTTTTGAACAATAGAAAAGGACATAATATTAATACAATTATATATACACATTGTACTGTGTACTCTTGGCATCATATGATTTCAGCCGTCATGGCTATTTTGGAGATACAAGTCTATATAAACATGGCTAACCAAAACAGCATGACCCCAATAGTGCATTATGTCAGATTTTGCAACATACTCTGGAACTTCTTAAGTGGTGAATACCATCCAACGATTGCGAAAAGTGTAGAATTCACTGCACAGAGATACTGGGACTTAACACCTGACTTCTCAAGATGGGCAGTTGTTCCACCTGTACATAGCTTTGCTCTACATATTTTTGTAGTGATAAAAGGATGGTTTTACAATAAAGCACTTTTCATGTAGTTTAAAACACACAAGTTCTGATTAAATAAAGTCTGAATGTGAAGCCAAGTCTCTTCCAGACTTGCTGATAATACAGAAATTTCTTGTAATAACGTTTCTTGTGAGGAGATGAACGTCAGGTGGATCTAAAATACCAAGCAGATAATGAAATGAACAAGAATAATAGAACTTTTACAGAAATCTATGACCAAAGTCAAAATTGTGCTACAACAATGTCCCAAGTAATCTGAATTTTACAATACACATTTTACATTCCTCAGAAAAAAGTTGGTAGTTGGCTATCAGAAGTGACCATTTGAATTTTACATTACAATACACACATTAAATGATTGTTCACTTTTGATTTGTGACACTGATTATCTACCAGCATAGTAACTGTTGTCTGATATCCAACTACCAACTTTTTTTTTTTTATATTCAACATACAATTACAAAATGGTCTATTTCAACAGGATGTTATAGCAACTATGATGAGAGCCTGCATGCATATAACTCTTATGCTCTCATTAAAAGGAGGGTTTTTTTTTCCATAAAAACCCAGCCTTATGGTTGCCTTCAAAGGGCTTTGTAGGTTGACTACGGTAGGTGCCTAAGTATGGCAGTCAGAGCTCTGCCACTGTCTGCAAGCGACTAAATAAGTAGAAAAGTGAAGAAATCAGGTGATACCTTTTTTTTAGGCTAACGGAGTATATTTGATGGTGAGCTTTCGAGAGTACTAGCTCTCTTCTTCAGAAATGATGTTATACAATACAACATCATGTATAACAATGTCTTAAGAAAGGAGCTAGTACTCTCAAAAGCTCACCATCAAATATACTCAGCCTCTAAAAGGTATCACCTGATTTCTTCACTCTTCCATTACTTTCTATGGCTAACACGGTACAGCATTATACTACTAGCGACTAAACAAAGCATTTTGGAAGAGCCCTGATACCTGTGCTGGCGCTGCTGCCTCTGCCAAGTGCTGTCTATGTCCTTTAGGGAAAGTGTAGAGCTGGTCCTTAGGCGTATGGACCTGGTCTATTCCTGCTTGCTGTATCTAACAGGGCTGTGGAGTCTGAGTAGTTATAAAATGTACCGACTCCCAAAATATATAATAAATTAGTACATTTAGTTCAATGCAGTGCAAAGAGCAAGAGGAATTGGGTCTTGCCAGTGATACCGCTGCCATATCTTCAGTCTCATCAGGTGAGGAGTTTAATTTTGAAAAGTATATGGATGACATGGAGAAGGCACAGCGTTGTAGCAGGTGAAAAGATTCCACTCCTATAGCAAACAGATTGACCATATTTCAGCTACATTTTTCACTTGCTCTCAAAGAAGTAGAAGAGTTCAGCTGTTCAGCAGAACTGACTGTGCAGGAGGCAATTCCTTTATACCATGAAATTATTAGACATGTTGCCCATGTAGTCACCGCTTTGTCACCAACCCAAGTAAGTATAGAGAGGCCATTCTCTAGCCTGGAAATAATGAGATCAGATGCGAGGTCATCTATGAAGGACCTTATGGAGACAAAACTATTTCTCGGAACAAATTCATAGACTCATTACACATATGTTATTCAGTATGTTTTTGTTGAAAACATTTTTTTCCCCCCACACACTTTACTGCAGCATTTTGCATATGTAGAATTTGTTACATTTTTTTGTGTTCCAAAGTTGTATTCCAATAAATATATTTTACACTAAGAAGCAAAAGGGTAACATTGTTTTGAACTTTTGACTTTCAGACTCCATATCTTACCATCCACTACAGATTTGACCGTGAGACTACCATTATTTTATAGACAATCATCTTGCCTATCTTATGCATAACTTTGACTTGCAACTATGTAGCTTATGCTTAGTTATGCATATTCTTGTCATTTAACTGCATTCTTACTGTTTTGCTCCCGGTGGTGGAACAATCTTTTTCTTCTTGTATACAACAAATTATAACCTGTTCTAACTTTTCCTAATAGCTCAGTGTGTTATTAGGTTGATTCACAAGTGAAAGGTCACTGGTTCAAATCGGAGCAGACATGAAGAAGATTTCCCAAGAAAAAGAGAAACTGCATCATCCAGCTCATCTATAGCGGTCTCTGAGCTAAGAAAATTACCAAACTGCATCATGTGAGGCCATGACAGCTGGAAGAATACAAAATGAAGTCCATCCATTCATTCAAAAGCCAAGAGGTGGACGTCCAGGCAAAATAAGTTAGCTCATTAAAAGGTCAGACCACACTTTTTTTTAGTGGCAATGCTAAAATCCAGGTGATTCCAAGGGTTCACTTATTCATGCAAGTGAAGAAATAACAATGCATTATTTGTATGACATGCATATAAAGGGGGTGGTTCAATAAATTCTCAGCATTGGCATTTATGCTTACTTTGAAGGAAATGTTATGATAGTTCCAGGCAGCAATACGTTTTGAGTGTGTAAATGATTAACGTCGACTTCAGATTGTCATCCTTAGGATGCTCTCCCTTTTTTGAAGGAGTGGCTTATGGATAAACAACAACCATTTCTTAATGTATGGTTTTCTTAAATTTTCCCCAACCTTCCTTGTTTTATCGATTTTATTACGGAGCCATGTTCAAATTTTATCAAATTACTATGATCACACAATGGTTTGTACTAAAAAAAAAAAAAATTGCAAAGCCGCTTACAGTCAAAACCATGTGAAATGTAAAAAATTTTTGGAAAGGAGAAATTTCAAGGAATAGAAAAGCTAATTAACACTATATTTGGATTTTTGTACTTGACGCAAAATCCTTTTCTCGTCGGATATATTGGGGAGGGGGGGACAGCACCTTGGGTATAGGCCCTTGTCTAGGAGGCTGACACAAGGCGGAACCAAACATGTTGGATCCGCTTCAATGTCCTATATCCCACCTGCTGATTCCAGGCTAGCATTTGGTAAAAAAGCCATAGAAGAAACGTCAAACTACAGCCCAATCCTGAAGAAGAATGATACACAAGAGTCTGGAAAAAATCCGCCATAAAAAGAGACAGAGACTTGTGTCCCCCAATGAAACGAGAAAGGGAGATTACGGTAAGAACAATAATTCAAATTTCTCATCAATATCATTGGAGAACACAGCACCTAGGGATGTCCAAGCGCAGACCTTTGAGTGTGGGGGGAAAAAAAATGTGATGAAAAGAAAAAACTCCCCCAGCAGTGTCCGTGTTTAGCACACTGCTGCCTGGAGAACCTTACGACTGAGGCTTGCGCCAACCAAGGCCAGGCTATGGATTTGATAGAACTTAGAAAACGTATGGACCGAATCTCAGGTTGCCGTTTTGCAAACCTGCAGAGCTGAAGCTTGATGCCGAACCAACCAGGAATCACCAACCGCGCGTGTGGAATGGGCAGTGACCCGAAAAGGGAGACTTTATCCATTAGACCAAAAGGCCTCTGAAACAGCAGATCTAATCCAACTGGCAATGGTGGCCTTAGAGGCTGCCAAACCCCTGGGCGGGCCCTCTAGAACAACAAAGAGGGCCACTTAAATGAATCAGTAGCCGAGATAAATCCAAACGGCCCTGACAACATCTAAACAATCTAATGCCCGCTCTCAAGGATGAAAGCGGGAGGGACGAAATAAGGGCAGAACTATGTCCTCATTGATATAAAACTAGGAAACCACCTTAGGGACAAAGGAATGGGGCATAGGACGACCTTGTCCTTATACAGTACCAAAAATGGAGATTAACACCACAGTGCCGCCAGTTTAAATACTCGGCGGATGGAAGTAACGGCCACCAGAAAGTCCACTTTCTATGAAAGTAAACATAGGGAAACTTCATAATTGTTCTAAAAATAAAGACTGCATGGCCTTTAACACAAGATTAAATTCTCACTGTTTGATTGGTCTACGAACTGGTGGGGGAGAACGAGCAAACCCGAGGACAGTTTTGACCCGAGGACAAGAAGCCAGTTTGTGCTGAAACAGCACCAAGGGGGCAGATATCTGCCCTCTCATGGAGGAAAGGAATAACCCAGATCCAGATCTGATTGGAGAAAAGCCAGCACCCTTGTAGTAGAACATCCTAAGGGGTGAAAGCCCTAGAACTCCGCCTAGGCAAAAAAGGCCTTCCAAGTACGATAGTAAATAAGGGCCGATTGAGGCTTGCGTTCTCGAATCATGGTTCGGATATTCGCGTCCGAGAAACCGCAAAATTTTAGTATTGCTGTTTCTACAGCTATGCCGTTAAATGCAGTGGCGGTCAAGTGGGGTGGAACAGAGGACCTTGTGAAAGGAGGTCTGGGCACAGAGGAAGAGGCCACAGAGACCTGCCAACAGGGCGACTAGACACATGTACCTGACCCTGCGGGGCCAATCCGGGGTGATGAGAATGGCCGTTACCCTATTGGTCTTGAGGCGTTTGAGCGCTCAAAACAGTAGAGGCCAGGGATGGAAGACGTAAACCAGAGAAAACTGGCTCCAAGGTAGAATCAGCACAGCTACGGCAGGAGCCAGGGGGGTTCCAGGACCTGGACACATAAGACGAGAGCAAAAACAGAGATCTGGAATGCTCCACCTCTAGGAGCAGCGCCAAATACACCGACTTCCAACTGAGACGATCGACCAACCAATTCTCCACCCCTGGAGCTGCCAACAGAGCAAAAACTGAGCTCCACCCATCGCAGAATCCTTGAGACTTCCAGAAAAGCCGCCTGGCTCCTGGTGCCTCCCTGGTGATTTAAATAGGCCACAGCCATAGTGTTGTCAGACTGAATTCGAACTGGGTCACCGAGGAGGAGAGATGACCAAAGCGATAGTGCCAGAAAAACAGCTCTGAGTTCCAGAACGTTGATGTGAAGACAGGATTCCCTGGGGGACCAGAGACCCTGCGTTATCCATGTACCGAACACGGCGCCACACCCCGAGGTACTGGTGTTCATAGTGATGATCTGCCATTGCGGGAACAGAAAGAACATTCCCTGATGAAGTGCCGTGGAGACCAGCCACCAAGCGAGGCCGGCTGGCACCTCGGATGAAAGGGGAAACGGTCTGTCCAGGAACACTAAAGAACCGTCCCAACGTGCCAGAATCACTTGCTGCAGTGGGCGAGAATGAAACTCGACAAAGGATACTACTTTGAAGGCAGCTGTTACCCTGCTGAGCACCCTCATGCAAGTGCAAAGAGTGCAAACTGTAAACGCTGTATTTTCTTCAATGGCAGAAACATTCTGGCTATTTGAGTGTCCAGAAATTATCATCCCCAAAAATTTCATTCTCTAAGATGTGGTCAGGAAGGACTTGTCGAAATTGATGACCCAACTGAAACTCGCCAAGATGTCTAGGGTGATCCTGATGCTGTCCAGACTGGCGAGACGTGACGGAACCTTCACTAGAACGTCATCCAGATAGGGAATAATGGTAATGCCCCTGTTGCAAAAAAAATCACCACCAGAGGTGCCAGCACCCATGTGAAGACCCTTGGTGCGGTCGCAAGATCAAACGGCAGAACTCTGAACTGAAAATGGTGAGGACCTACAGCAAACCGGAGAAAAGACTGGTGAACCTGGGCGATAAGGACATGCAGATAAGCATCCCTGATGCACCTCACTGCACTCCAAAGATGCCACCACCAACCGGAGCAATTCCATGCGGATACCAGGAACTCGCATATATTGGTTGAGTTCCTTGAGGTTATACACCGGCCTTACAGAGCCATCTTTTTTGGGGACCAGAAACAGGTTTGAGTAAAACCTAGAAAGCGCTTGGACTCGGGAACCGGATCACCCCTTAAAGTAGGAGGGCATGGAATGCCTGAAATAAAGTTAACGCCCGCGCAGGAGAGGCAGGCGGAAAGGACGGGAAAAACACGTTGGAGGAACGGAGATGAAATGAATCCTAAATCATGACGAGACGACTTCGCAAACCCAGGCATCATTGACATGGACCTACCAGATGTCCTAAAACTGGAGGAGCCAGTGTTGTAGCATCACCCATTTGGTCCCGCTACATCTAGAGGTGGGGTTACCATAATACAATGAACTGCGGAGGCAATAAGTGGGGACGGGTGAGCTGGCAAGGAAGCTCAGCCAGCTATAAACTGGATAGTTTCACGACGTCCTCAGAGGGGATCACATCATGGTGCGAACACGTGCTGACAACCCCCCTGACCGGTGAGGGCTAGGGCTCGGCCACCACATAAAAGAAAAAAATAGCCTCAGCAGAGCAGCATCTGCCTCTTACAGACACTATGCTAAAAACGGATTAGCCTGGCGTCAGCAGGGGAGAGAGAGTCCATCAAAGTGGATCCAACATGTTTGGTTCGGCTTAGAGTCAGCCTCCTAGACAAGGGCCTATACCCCAGGTGCTGTGTCGACCCAATTACATTGATGAGAAAAAGGTATATGATTTAGAGGTTAAGGTATATTTAGATGTCAAAAAGCTATAGATGTTAAAAGGGGTTGTATTTATTTTTTAATTAGGCTCACTAGGGGCTACAATGAATTTACAGACTTTATGGATTTATGTTTTTAGGTGTTCTTACATTTTTATTATTATGTGTTGGTAGTAAGTGATGGCATTCCCTTACAAATGCATACACACACACTATAGAAACACCAGGTGGCCTGCTGAATAGTCAGGAGGCCGTCACTGCTATAGTGTAGCTGGCCCTCCACAAATTAATTTTGCCGCAGTTCTGCCTCTGTATGTCATCTCTAAACAGCTATGGTTTTTTTTTGTTGCCTGTATTTCAATACATTTTAAACTCATGTAAATTATTTATGTAAAGTTGAATATGTATGTATATATACACACACAGCCAAGAGAGAGGGTAAGACATACTGGTACAGAAATGAAACACCTACCTTTAAGAACAGAGCAAGGTATGCTTGGGCTAGCTCAAAATCAAGTTTTGTCGCCAGCATCTTTCCAATCATGCGTAAGAAGCTCTGCATCACCTCCACAG
Source organism: Phyllomedusa bahiana (assembly GCA_025379985.1). Taxonomy (NCBI): domain Eukaryota; kingdom Metazoa; phylum Chordata; class Amphibia; order Anura; family Hylidae; genus Phyllomedusa; species Phyllomedusa bahiana. The sequence goes on from JAODAL010003678.1 coordinate 161,047, forward strand.
ACCCCCCATTTTCTGGAGCCAGATTCCGTATTTCTATTTCAATCCTAGAAGGCCCCAACTCTTTTATTGTTTTTAGTGGACTGTCATCTGCAAAGATTAATACATACAGAGACACAAGTTTACTGATCCGTTTTCTTTCTACACTGTGAAAACATACTAATAGATCAACTAGCTTCCACAAAAAACAGACTAAAACAAAAAAAGTGATTTGGACTTACAGTTATTACGGTCAAATGATTCTTCAAGCTGGACAAGAAAAGCAGATTTCTGTTCGAGAACTCCAAGATTCACAATTTTGTTCTATGTAAATAAAAATGTAGACGGAACGTTAAAAAAAGTATTGTTAGGTCATGTAAGAGATGTTTGCGGTTACAAACATGACTACTGAACATATATATGGGTTAAAGAGGATATACAGTGGGTGAAATAAGTATTGAACACATCACTAATTTTGACATCACCAGATGTTGGAAACAACCGAGGTTGTGGAGTTGGTGTCCATTTTGGTGGAGTCAGGGTGGTTATAAAATGGACTGATTCAGACTCCCAAAATATATAATAAATTGATACAATTATTTCAATGTGTTGCTAAGTGCTAGAGGAATTGGGTCTTGCCAGTGCTAATGCTCCCATATCTTCAGCCTCATCAGATAAGGAGTTTCATGGTGCAGGCAAAGCATTACCATAGGGGAAAAAGATTCCACTCCCATAGCAAACTGCTCATATTTCAGCTAAATTTTTAACTTGCTCTCAAAGAAGTAAAAGAGTTCAACGGTTCATCAAAACTGACTGTGCATGAGGCAATTCCTTTATACCCTGACATTGTTAGAGATGTTGCCCATGTGGTTACCGCGGTCACCAAGTTAGTGTAGAGTTGCCATTCTCTAGCCTGGAAATGATGAGATCAGATGTGAGGTCATCTATGAAGGAGGATTTGATGGAGGAGATACTACTTCTCAGAACAAATTCATAGACTTTTTTTGTGTTCTAAGGTTGCATCCAATAAATATTTTACACTGACAAGCAAAAGTGTAAAAATTTTTTAAACTTTTGACTTTTAGGCTCCATATCTCACCATCCACTACAGCTTTAAACGTGAGACTACCATCATTTTATACAGTCATCCTGGCTATCTTATACATAACTTGGCCCTGCTACTACTTACATTATGTGTAACAATGAGAAATGACAGAGAAAAAGTATTTAACACAAAAGAGAGGTGCAAAAAGCCATGTAAAGTCATGAAACCTATCAATAATTAGAAAGCAATTCTGCCACTTAGAGAAAAATAATATCAGTTGGTTTCAATACCAAGGTGCCACACAAGAAACATCTCATGACAGGTGAAACCAGTGAGCTGTCAAGACCTTTGCAACCTTATTGTTGCAAAACAAAACCTTATTGTTGCTCTCCCCTTATCAGCTCCTCACACAACCGTCTCCAAGACTTCTCCCGTGCTTCACCCACACTCTGGAACTCACTGCCCCAACACATCAGACTCTCCTCCACTTTCACCAACATCAAAAGTAACCTGAAAACCCATTTCTTCAGGCTTGCCTATAACCTTCACTAAACTTGTCACTACTTCCTCCACAAACATGTCTGCCCCTCACCCCCGGGCTCTGTCCCCCTCCGTGTGGAGTGTGAGCCCGCGCGGGTGGGGTCCTCTCTCCCTCTGTCGTGCCAATAGTCATTATCCCTTATCACTGTACTCGTTTGACTTATGTAATGTATGTAACCCCCTCGAATGTACAGCGCCCTGGAATCAATGGCGCTTTAAAATAAATAATAATAATAAAGCACACTGATGGCATTGGTTACATAAGAGTTTCTAAACTACTGAAGGTTCCAGTGAGTACTGTTGAGGCCATAGTCTGAAAGTGGAAAGATCATCATTTCACCATTAAGCAGCCATGACCAAGTGTTGCCTGTAAGATTTTAGACAGGGGAGTGAAAAGAATTCTCAAGTTTCCAAGACGACATGTGGAGAGATGCTGAAAGACTTGGAATCAGCACGTACAATTGTTTAAAAGAAAATAAGTAACGCACTCAGCCTCCATGGCCCGTATGCACGCTTACCACGCAATACTCCATTGCTGAACAAAAAGCATGTTCAAGCACGTTTAAGGTCCCTTCAAAAACATTTAGAAAAGCCTTGAAATGAAGAGAGAATAGTCTCTCTCTCAAATGAGAACACAATTGAACTCTTTGGATGCCATAATAAACCTTTTTTAAATACTATAATGCATTACATGCACTGTTATCACCCTAAAAACAACACCCCAAACAGCGAAGTTTGGAGGGGGGGGAACATCACGGCGGGGCCCCCAGATTCTATAATAAAGGGAAGGTAATGGGAAATGTACCAAACATTCGTGACAAAAATTGCTGCCATTTCGGACGATAAAGTTAAACGAGGGTTGACATTTTTAGCAAGACAAGGTCCCAAACACACACCCAAGAAAACTTAATTTTTTTCAGAGAAAAAAAAAAAGCTGCTAGAAGGGCCCCAGCATCACCTGACCTAAAACCCAATAGAAAAATGGAAGGAACTAAAGTCAAAATATAGGAGTCCGGATGCTTCAGGATTTAACCCCTTTACCGCCGGAGCCAGTTTTGGGCCTCTCTGACAGGCCCTTTTTTTAAAAATTGTTGTGTCCTTTATGTGAGAAAAAATTTTTTGAACTTTAACTATCCAAGGATTCGGGGATTTTTTTCTCGTGAAAATTTTGTGTTTTAAGATAGTAAGAAATTTTGGTCCAAAAATTTTGTTTTTTTAAAAAAATATCAAAAATGTGAAAAATTTGGAAAAAATTTCCCCAATTTTAAACTTCAAAAATTTCTGCTGTAAGACAGATGTTTTTCCCACTCAAAATTTTATAACTTGTTCAAACCTTGTCTGCTGTTTTTGGAAACATTTTTTTAAAATGTTTTTTTTTTTTTTCGAATTGGGGGGCTAGAAATTTGTAGTAATTTTCAAATTTCAACAAAATTTGAAATAAAAATTTTTTGGGAAAAACCAGTCCAGTTTAAGTGATTTTGATTGGGCCTGTATGTTAGATACCCCAAAATGCCCTCTCAAAGAAATACACCCTTAAGTATTAAAAACCGCATTTAGGAATTTTATTAAACCCATTAGGTGTTTCACGGGAAATTAAAGCAAAGTGAAAGTAAAAATTTCAAAATTTCATTTTTTTTTGCAGATTTTAAATTTTTTACATTGTCAAAAGAATAGGGTAAATTGATAGGGAAATAAATTTTTAATATTGATTCCCCGTTCTGCCGTTTTAAAGAGATATCCCATATGGGCCTAGTGATTTTTTGGGCTAAACCACAACCCCCAGAAAGGAGGAGCACCTTGGATTGGAGTCTCATTTTCATTACCTTTTATTTAGGGGCCATTTCGGGTTTTGGGAACCTAAGGTTCCAAAATTTAAAAACCCCCCTAAAATACCCATTTTGGAAAAACTACCCCCCTTAAAGGGAATATATCGGGGGTGTAGTGAGCAATCGACCCCACGGTGGTCAAAAAAAAATTTTAGGTTCGGTGTGAAAATGTAAAAAAATTTTTTTTTTTCCAAATTTAACTGCAATTTTGTGAAATGTTTAATTTTTAAAAGGGAAACCCTGGAAAAAAAGCACCCAAAACCTTGTTACACATTTTTTTCCCAAGTTCGGCAATACCCAATGTGGGTGTAATCTGCTGTTTGGGCGCTGGCAGGGGGTAAAAGGCGGGGAGCGCTACTTGGCTTTTGGAATGCGATTTTGGGGGGCCCCATGCCCAATATACAAACCCCCCAAAGTACCAGAAGGGGGTGAAACCTTTTTAAGTAAAACCTATTTTGATTGCCGCCTAAAAATATCTGGGGTTTTTTGTACTTTTTGGGTCCCCAGGTTTTAAAAATTGTTTTTTTTTTGCATTGGGCTATGAAAATGGGGGAAAAACGAAAATTCCGCCTTTGTTTTTTTGAGCTTCAATTTTAAGCGTTCCCGGCAGTGTAAATGACAGGATATCTTTTATTGGGGGTCGGTAAAATTGATGGTATAGATTTTATATAGTTTTTTTATGTTTTATTACTTTTAACAATAGAAATAGGTTAAAAAAAAAAATTGCGTTTTTTGTTGTTTGTTTGTACCCTAACGTTTCAGTTTTTCTGTATAGGAGATGTTTGGGGGCTTGTTTTTTTGGGAGGGTTTAAAAGTTTTTATTAGTACCATTAGGGGGGCATTGCCGCTTTGATCCTTTTTTTAAAAGGTTTTGTGGGATTTTGAAAAAAAATACGCATTCTGGTAGTTTTTTTTTATTTTTTTTTTTTAACAGCGGTCCCCGTGCAGTAAAATGACTATAGTATTACTCATAGGTCGTACGATTCAGCGTATCCAATTTGTATATTTTTTTAGTTTTACTGTTTTACAAAATATAAACACTTTATTCAAAGGAAAAAGTTTTTTGATGCCTAGTTGAGAGCCAAAACTTTTTTTTTTTTTTTGTGTCGGAGTGTGTGGGGCTTTTTTTTTGCGGGAAGGTTGACGTTTTTTTTGGAAAATTTTTGGGGGACAAGAATTTTTGATCAGTTTTAAACCCGTTTTTTGGAAGGCAGGGTGAAGAAATACTGAACCCTGTAGTGTTTTTTTTTTTTATTTTTACCAGTGCTACTGTGCAGTTCCCTGACCGTTGCTTTACTCTTGGGTCGATACGATTTGGCGATACCCTATTTTAAGTTTTTTAAAATTTTGAAACACTTTAAAAAAAAAAAAAAAATGTTTTTATTGTGTTAAATAATATTTATGCATCGCTGTCTTTGAGAGCCTAACTTTCTTATTTTTCCATATACAGGACGTGTATGGATTTTTTTTTGGGGAGAACTGAAGTTTAATTGGACCAAATTTGGGGTCTATATGAATTTTTGATGTTTTTATTCAATTTTATGGCTGCAAGATGTACAAAAAAACGAAAAATTTTGTGATGTTTTTTTTTTTTGTTTTTTATGGCGTTCACCCTAGGGTTAATTTAAATGACAGATTTATCGGGGGGTGTTACGCACGCGGCGGGGTACCCAAAAATGGGTACTTTTATTTATTTTTGATCTTTTTTGGGGGGTTTGGCGTTTTTAAAGGGGAAAAGGGCGGTTTTTACGTGTTTTTATTTTATTTTTTTGTTTGGGTTTTACTTTTTTTTTACTTTTGAATTTATTTTTTCTTTTTTTACTTTTTTTTACTTTTCTTCTAACAGCAATCATAGATTGCTGTTAGAATGCAGACCAGTGCAAGTATCAGTCTGTGTATGGTTGCCATGACAAGCTGTCACCATGCCCCCCAATGATTTCGGGGATGGTGACTCAAGATGACCCCCCGGGGAAATGCCGTTCATTCCCGAGGGCATCAGGAGGAGATCGGTCCCCACTACAGTGCGGCAGCCGCCGGGAGCAGGAGGAGGGGCTCACTCTCCCCGCCTGCGGCTTTATTTCGCAGCCATGAAGGCTGCGGTAAAGAAGCGGGAAAACACCCGGGCCCGGAGCCCACTCCCGGGGGGGTGATCGGATGGGCCAGCGGTAATTTAACCGCTGGTCCATTTGCGATCGTGCGGGCTCGCCCCCAAAACCCGCGCGGGTCGCCAGGGCTATGGATACGTCCATTTGCGGGAAGTCACTTCCGCTAGGGGTATCCTAGCCCTATGTCGGGAAGGGGTTAAGAGCGTTTGTGTGGAAGACCGGGCCAAAAAAACCCCCTGAGCAATGGATGTGCTAATTTCTCCTACAGGGGCGTCTTGAGGCTGCCATTCCATCAAAGGACTACGGTTTGATTTCTTTTCCTGGTGGTTGGTGGGTCCCTTTTGCATTTGGGGAGAGTTTTATGTTAAGATCCCTTTAGAAATATATTGATTCGAAAAAATTTGGGGACATTGTCAATATTTTTTTCACTCCCTGTATACAAAAAACCCCAAATATGCCACCAAACTAGAGTTTTTGTGATAGGGCAGTATTCCCTTTAATTTTTCATTCATCATGCCTACATAGAAATGCTTAGGAAAAAAAAAGTCAGGAATAAGCAGGAGCTTTAAAGATAAAAGTTATGAGTCAGAGAGGGCTAAAGATGCCCACGGTATAAAGGAAAGTGGGGCAAACCCCCCAATTTAACTGTGAAAAGGCCAACTCTCCCCCAAAAAAAATGGTTGGATACAAGGTAAAAGAGATTAGGCATGTGAATTTCAAATTTTCCATTTTTTAGTTCTCGCGAGATAAGATGCCCAAAAAATGTATATGATAGCGCTTTTTTTAGCTCCCCATGAGAACACACCTTTTCATCTGTGAACACTAGTGGAACGGTATGTAAAAAAATTTGCCGGGTGTGATAACCCACCACCGTTATGGTGGATATTACCTACCATAAACAAGAAAACTGCAAACTGCATTTGTTTGGGTGTAGGCCAAACCACCCTCCCAGCATTTTAAAATCCTGAATAGAACATAGTTTTTCATAACATTTAATGAGGTATATAGCTTTAAAAAGGATATTCCCAAAATTTTGGTTAGAGCAATAGTTATTCAGCATGTTAATAAAGCTTTCCGTAAGGGGCCACCTTTTCTTCCCTAGCAGTGGCCAGGCTGGACTTCACTTCCCGTGTGTCTAATCAGCTGAACAGAGTTGTTTTCAGTCTCGATTTTTTCTTTTTGAAAAAACAATAACCCTTGGCTATTCTTACTGCAAAAAAAAACGATGTAATCACTCCCATAGACTTTTAATGTAAAAATTTCCTGCTGTCTCACTGAGCTTTTTTCGCTCGTTTTTTTTCTGGTCGTCTTTTGCAACATGTCTAAAAAACCCCAAGGCCGGGCAGAAAAATTTATAAGGGTCTAGGGAAAAAGCGCCGGATTTCTTTTCCCGCGATTTTTAAATAAAAAAACCCCCCCAGCAGGCCCAAGTCCCCCCTATATGGGTGAAAAAAAGGTTTATACTTATCAATTGCATAAAAGTTCAGAGGCCCTTTTTTTTGTACCTCTTGAAATAAAATATCTGCTTTGGGTTTATCTCGCTTTGACGCTAAAAATAAGTTTTTTTTCGGTTTTTGGGCAGAATCCGTTTATTTATGGTTTTTGGCGTTTAAAATCCTTTCTTTAATTTTATTAGCCAAAATATTTTGAAAATTTTAGCGCAAAAATCCTTTTAAAAAATGGACTTTGGGCCAAAATTCGTAAAAAAAAAAAAGAATTTTTGGCGACAAACAAGAAAACTTTATTACGCCAAAATCCGTAAAAAATGCAGATTTAGCAAAAAAAATCCTTTTTAAAAATGGACTTTAGGGCTAAAACCCGTAAAAAAGCGTTTTTTTATCCCCAACCGAAATAATTAATTAGCCCCCAAAATTCATAAAAAGCGATGTCGCGAAAAATCCGTTGAAAAAGTATTTTTGGCGAAAACGCAAGATAACTTTTTAGCCCCAAAAATTCTAAAATGCAGTCTCAGCACCAAAAACCGAAAAAAAAAGACTAAAGGGCCCAAAAACCATAAAAAAAAATCCAATGGTTATTTACGCATAATTAAAAAAAGGTTAAAGACAAGCAAAAAAAAGCGGGAAAAAAACGGCCTTTTTTCAGTGCTTTTGACAGGCAGTGGGCGAAAACTCAGTTTTTTTGAAGTTTTTAGTAAATTGTTTTCAGGTTTGTTTGTTGTCCCCCTCAGTGTGCATGCCCTTTGGCTAGGTTTACCGGGGTAAAATTGGGGACGTATTTTGCCCCGCAATTAGCCCTGTGCACGGGGGTGGGGCCCGGGAGACCCCCGGCCCATACACTTCATTATTTTGGACGTATACGCCGTGAATAATTGACATTCACTTCTCTCCCCGCTGAGTATTTGCGAGCAGGGGGAGGAGCCCTAATCCATAGTTCTCTATGAGAATGTGGATTACTGTAATGCTGGGGCGTACTTCCTGTATTTTTGCGAAATACGAAGTGATATACGCCCATTTTAAAACCGTGTGAACATAGCTTGAGTTATGAATGGGAGCAAACTTGTACGTCCCCTCAGGTCTGAAGAGCACTTTTTTGTATAAATTACACAAAGTGAGAGTCACTCAGCGGCAAAAAAATGTCTAGGCAGTGTAAATTTTTCCTTTTTAAAAAAGTACAAATT